>JAYMSP010001624.1:0-30287 GCA_036897095.1 Plantago elongata | reverse complement strand
CCCCCTGCGTTTTTCAATTACCACCCTGGTGGTATGTAGTAGACCGCATTACACATACATAAAAATATTACATTACAAACTCAATATCATATGCTACCACCAAACCTTAATCCCCCACGCCGCAGGGATAATGTAGCTTCAATAATTAACTTAAATCATAAAATGTTGCATCAGATCTTATTACGAAGTTATAAATTTGGTTTGAGTATGTGCCCGATTCGGACATGAACATCATTATATCGAACCAAATTGAATTTTGGTAAGTAGACCCAACTCGCGTAAAAGTAAAATAAAGAATCAGTGCAGTAAAATATAGGTCGAGATGACCTTAACACTGTTCATGAGTCTTTGAATCTATCATAGCATATCTTCCATATCTCTCTTCCCCCTCCAAATTGAGTTTTCAACAAGTTCAAGCTATCTCATTTAGAGTTGAGTTCAACATTCGTTAGATTTTCAAGTTGGAATATTATCATATTTATAGTTGGTGTGATATTCAAACTAAGTTGGCAAGTGAAATCATCCAATTTTTTAGAGTTGATTTTCTATTTGAACTGAATTTTCATGTTAAAATTATCCAATATTACAGTAGAGCTTATCTTTAAAGCAAGTTATTGAGTTGGATTATTTAGTCATTAAAGAAGTTGTATAGTTATGTTAACCTTTCGAATAGAGTTTCAAAATTGGAACTATCTTATTATTCATGATGGCTGAACCTTTCAAACTGAGTTCTCATGTATGTTAGAATTATCTCATTCTTAGTGGAGTTTATTTTCGGATTGAATTTTCAATATTGATTTATCATATTCTTAAATTTTGTTTACGTGTGTACTTCACATATCTAGTGTAGTTGACCTTCAACATTAGTCATAAGTTCAAATTATCCAACCGTTAGAATTTATTTACCATTCATATTAAGTTTCAGAGATACATAAAATTATATTAATAGTCTATTCTTATATGAAGAACATGAAACATATTAGAATGCTAACTAGCTTAGTTAAGAGGGGAAAACACTAATTTACAGTTATACCAAAAAATTTAAGTATCAAATGAAAATATATAGCTATTATGAAAATTGATATAACTCTTTTAAAATAAACAATCAAATATGTTATACATTTTTTTCCAGCTCACGGCATGTGTTGGAGCCGTATCTATCTAATCTTATTGTGTCTTCTCTCATCACCATATATGATGGCCAAGAAATTTAGCAGTGGCTAGCTATAAGCCCTCGAAAATCGTTGTTGTTTGTATGAACTTTGGGTCTTGCATGTTATGTTGTTTGTCGATGTTGATATTGTTGCCACTGGCTTGTCAATGATCCCAGGTTTGTTCGTAAATCTTTTGTTCTTCATCGGGTCTTCTTGTGCATGTACAATTTTTTAGAATGATGAAAAACAATGCGCGCGGTTTTTCTTTCTATTCCACGTGCATTCAAGTAGTAATATTCGTTGCCAGCCTTCTTTGCTATAACTTGTTTGGACGCTTAAAAGCCATTTTTCTCAAATTCTCGAACATGTTGCATATATATTTCATGATGAAGGAGAAGATCATATGGGACTTCGAATAACAGATTTTGAATTGAATTTCCCTAGGAAGAAAGGCACAAATGGTCCTGGAGTTTTGGGGCAATGGTCAACATAGTTCCGTGTTCGTTCACACTGTGATGTTTAGTTCTTATGTTTTATTTTCATGGCAATCAAAGTCCAATTTGACAATGCTGACCAAAATTGTTGAGGTGTCACTCGAGTCAACAGTCAAACTCGCCAACACACATGCCAAGTCATATATCGGATAAAAAAAATTAAATTAAAAATAAAAAATTTAATAAATTGATTATTTAATTTCCTAGGATACAGAGAGAAAAAATAAAATTAAATGAAAAATAAAAATGAAATAACTTAAAAATTACCATTTTAATAATATGAAATCAAAACAAAAAAGGTAAAAGAAAAAAGTAAAAAATATTCCATGTTTAGCGAACAAATCAACGATTCATTGTCATCGTCAATTCACTATTTCTCGATCAATCTGATCTCTCATCTATTTTTGCATTTCGCTATTCGTTCTTCGATAGTTCATAATTGCTCCACTCTAAATTATATATTATCCATCGCAATTACCCCAATTGATGATGTGAATGACGGCGATGTGATTTAACTTATCATTTAGATTACCGTTGATACCACATTTACGTTGATCTACTACTTTCAACCAATCACGCAAATTCATTCACTCCACTCTCAAATCACCAACATGCTATTTTGTTAAGTTAATGATGAAATAAAGTGATTGTGATTCTGATTGAATTAATTTAATAAATGCTTTAACTTTTTTTATTCAATTTATCTTATTTATTAGTTTTATATTATTTTGATATAACAATTTATTTAATAATAATAGTATTGAAGGTTGATGTCTATAGATTCGTCTTAGCAAGTCCAATTCAAATATATGTTCATTGTGTGTGTGTGTGTGTGTGTGAAGTTATATGGAATTTAATATAAAATATATATATGATTGACTAATAGATGAACCAAAAACTTATCATTTGCATATTGAATGGTAGATTTGGAAAATAGAATTTAAATGGTGTTGGTTCCACATATTTTCTTAGATTTGAAAATGAATGTGGTTTAAGATAGCCCACCAAATTTAAATAATATATAGATTTAAAAATAAAGTCGCAAATTTAAATTACAAGTGAATGTAAATTTAATATCACGATATTTAAACGTTCGGTACAAAATAAGTAACATTTTAAATTCATCTATTTTTTCTTATATACATTTTTTTTTGGAATTGAAGTATACTTTTATTATTCCAAAAACAATTGTAAAGGATAAGGCGATCGAAAATAATTCAGCTTAAGTCTGAAGGACAAAAGGGAAGGAGATCTAAGCTACCATTAGGTGACGAACATGGGACCTCATCACATGGATTTTTCCAGCTCTATAAATAATAATATTAATAATTTTTCTAGATATGTCACTACTATCTGGAGTACCAGAATTAGTATCAAAACAAATAGGTATTCAGTCGAATAAATACTTATCATTAATAACTCTCAAATAAATTTCTATACAGAGGACAAATATCACCCATGTTTAGGTAATGAACCCGTGACCTCTTGGTGGCATGGTGTCTCTGCTTACCACGCGGCTACGAACGCTTTGTAAAAGAAAAAAATTAAATATGTGAATCAATCTGTAGACACCTGAATTGCGTAAATTAGTAGTGTTTTAGTATGCTAGGATATCTTTTTTTTTTTAGAGATAATTATCACAAAAATATGTGATAATATTTAGAAGATCATATGATATCCCTATGATATCTTAAATATACGATTTTATCTTGCCCTCTAAGTAAATTCCCACCTAAAAATATGTGAGTGTGTGATTATAGATGGATTAAGTTATAAACGACTCCATCAAACTCCCTACTATCATATTGTAGACAAAATTCAAATCCGAAACAAGTCTCCAAGACGTCGATACCCTAAATCAAGTCCATACCCTTATAGAGATGAATCAAGAGAGCAACGAAAATTGTAACCCACAAGTCCTCAAATAAAAATTCCATGTTTCATGTTTTCTTTGCCTTCTTTTAATGTTTATTTGCAGGTTATGAAAATTCATAGTTAACACTAACCTAATTAAGTTAATAAATTTTTATTTATATTTTAAAATGAGAAATGTGACGTGAACTTCCGACCTAAACGTTTTACTCACTAAGATATGTTTCCTTGTCAAGTTGATGGATTTTTACTTGCTTAGTCAATATTTGTGAGTTTCCATTGCTAACATGAGGTTCAAATTGGTGTCTTTGTGAGATATAAAATGTTTTACAGAATAAATAATGGAAAGCAAGTTCACTTTATGTGCAAGCTCTCGTAGCTCAGTTGGTTAGAGCACCCGTTTAGTAAGCGGGAGGTCTTGAGTTCAACTCTCAACGAGAGCAATATTATCCGTTTTTGTTTACCTTCTCTTTCACCAAGACTTTTGCATTATTGGGAACATTTTGAAACAGTTTAAAATTCTATCTTGCTTTTGATTCAGTTGAGCTGGAAAATGACATGATTATAAGTTTACCTATTTCACACGTCGTATAACACCTCTCATGTTCACAATTTATCTTGGCTTGACAATGCCACAAACATCCTACACATGTATTTGGAGTATTGCCCTATAATTGATTGACAACATGTGAACTGGATGGGTCCATATGCAAATTTTGTTAGCTATAGTGAGTGTCACAGTGACACATATCAGACATGATTTGTCCTGGAAATTTACATGGATGAAAAAGGCAAGTGCTCACATTTCTACAAGTAACAGCACAATACACAACCAAACAAGGATTTCATCACTAATAAAACCAATGCACATTCTGATGAATACCAGCTATATGTTTCACAGCAATCCTTTATGGTCGTATCAAACAATTAAGAATAGCCTATAAATTATATGGAGTCAATTGCTTTGTCTACTAAACTGAAATATGCCTTTAAAACAAGGGAGAAGAATATAAACGACACGGATAAATTACTTTGGCTGTCTACAAAATGGTAAAATCTTGAGAATGTGCTTTTCTTAGATCCCAAGAATGTGTTGAGAATGATAAAGATGCTGCATATTGATACACCCATGGATAATATTCTTCATCACTCTGTATCTCTGAAGCTTTCACTTGTCAACCACAGTTTCTTTTGGACAACGAGTACTACTTCGTCACCTTCTTCAGATGAGGAATCAGATGTTCCGACTATTTCCCAGTGCAGTGCAGGTAAATATTTCTTAACGAAATCAATGATTGGTTGTTTGTCCCGGATGATGACAAAACCTGTAGGCCTGAGGATACGGTCAATCTCGAGCAGTAGGTCCTCACCGCTGCAACCTTTCTTTTCAATGTCAGAGAACACAGTCCAGGCATGGAGTAGATCGTAAGTCCTAGGGTAAGTTGAGAAGGCCTCACACCTGGATACAAATCAGATCATGAGATCAAATCTCCTAATTGTGCCATTTAACTAAATGATGGATGCTTTGGCCGACTTTCTTAAGTGACACCACACACCAAACTTCAAAAGTTAACAGGCAGGTTCATCACAGAACTTGAAAAAAAAAAGCAAAATGAATTGTCACATTTGAGCTAGAGTAGACTTCACAAGAAAGTAGAAAAAGTAATTGGGCAATTTCTATAGTCGGATTCTTTTCACATCTTTCCTGCATACATGCATTACCTCCGTCATTCAAATAATATGACATGCTAGAAAGCTCTTGAGACAGGTATTAAATCTTGGACACTGTTACATTGAGTGCCACATAAAGAAAACAGTAGAGCGAACAACAAAATGAAATCGAGAACCGGCAGCATGTAATTCACATACCAGTTATGGACTGTGCCAATCAATCCTCTATCAACCACAATCTTAATCGTTTGGGGTCCATCTTCAGGTACAACATTCATCACCCAGACATCCTTGTCCTTCAAGGCAGCAGCAAATGAACCCATGTTTGCCTTCATGTCCATCACATTCCTTACAGTATCAGATGAGATCTTAGGACTCATGATGCTCCAGTAAGTATCAACCCTCTGCCTCCAAAGTTCCTGTGAACAAATAAAAGGTACACAAAGATTATTAAACCAAATCTATGTCAATCTTGGTTGCACATGCACAAGACAATAGTAATTCCAGTGAATACCGTGTCCTTATCGAACATTTCATTTGAGTAGCCAAAATCAGCAAGACGAGGGGGTGGAGAAGTTAAACGTGCAGGCCATGGTGCTAGTGCACTGCCGCTTGATTTGTGATCGTCTGATGATGACAAAGGAAATAGTTAGTCGATGAACTGAAATAAGCATACAGAGATGTTGCATGAAATGCTTTCGAAAATGGATAATTTGGTAAGGATGCTTACGATCAGAGTAAGGAGTAATGCAAGCCTCCATCAGTACACCATAAACAGCATCGGGATCGCTATCAGATCGACATAGAGGTGGCTGAGTACCCGGTGGTCTTTGCATGTAGCAGTCATTTGTTAAAGGCTTTTGCCAAATGACAGTTTGGTTTCTCTTGGAAGCAATTCTCCAACACATGCGTGTCACAAGGGCACTCATCTCCTTCCAAATTCTCAGATCCTCTTCATCCTGGGCATAAGCTTCAGGGGACGAGTAAGCAAAATAGCCTCCAGGTCTAAGCAGTCTGTCCAACTCAAGAAGAAGGAGCCCATCCCTTTGCAACCAATCGATTCTGCACCGAGAACAGTGAGCAAGTTCAAAAGATCTGCTTGGGTAAGGAAGCCTCTTTGTCCCGAGAACACCAAGATACGCCGGAATTCCTCTCTCCAAAGCAAATTGGATCTGATTTTGGTGCACGTCATTTGGTGCCAATGACATGGTAACAATATCAGATGAAAGAAGGTAACCTCCAAAACTGGCGACACCACAACCAACATCAAAAACTGTGCGCAAGTTGCCATCGTTGTTCAAGTTATTGTTTGAGAAGTTGAGCATCTGCAGATATAAGTTCAATCAGTATGAGTTGTGAGTTTATCAGAGACAAGATATTAAAGCCAATGAAGCCAACTCAAACAACTTCAAGGAACAAATTTAAGTCATTATTATGAAGAAGGCTTAAGCTAAATGAAGGAAATTCAAGCCAACTTTATGAAATAGGTCAACCACACCAATTCTCCTGCAGTAAGGTTATATATGGATGTCAAAGCAATTTCGGTAATTTGATTCGACAAGTAAAACACTGCAAATCAGAAATAAATATTACTAAATGTCCTTTCCTTTTTCTGAAAAATATCACTTGTATTTTTGGCATACAATAATATGATCCAAGAAACTTATTATCATATTATCCAGTATCCAGGGAGATTGCATACACGTGTCACCTTTGCCGTTTAAAAAAAAAACACGGCAGATTATAATTTGTCAACACCAGTGGATCTTGTAAGTAATGCCTACCTGGCTACCTTATATTCGTTTACCCTTTACAAGACAGTATAGCCTATAATGTAACAACTGCTGATATTTTAGAGCGGGAAACTTACATTTGCAATTGAAGCAATATATTTATCAGCCCCGTAATGAAAGTGGGTGCCTCCTCCAGGAAAATTAATTTTGTCACCCTTTTCAACCATCCAATTTTGGTCAGACTTCTCATGTGCAAGGTGAGTGTGAGGAATGTTAGCTTTCCAAACTTCATCTCTACTTTTTGGCCACTTGATTGGTACCTGAATTTTTCAAGAAGTCGAAATGGGCCTTATTAATCATTATAATCAACAGCAAAATTGTTGATCAAACTCTGTCCTTAATGTAACAATTCCATACCTTGTATCCAGGAGGAGGAGGAATCAAGCAGTTCAATCGCCTTTCAGGAGCAGGACAGTGTCTTTCATAGTGCTCCATCACAGATAGATCCAACTTCAGTCTCGTCTGATATATATGATTTCTGTCTAGACAGGGGATCAACTCCGAATGACGATCGTCACAGACCTGATAATCAAACATGAATTGTTACTCAACTAGCACCAAAGAAGAAACATAAGATCATGCAAACTTAATGTGCAAAGCATGTGCAAAACTAGTGGAAACACTTACGGGGAAGCTCTTAGGAGAAAAGCCATCCTCACCATCATCTAGCCCAAACCTGATTGAAGATTCATCTTGCTTGCCACCAAGATCAGAATCTTCATCGCCACTCAAATATGACGAACCGAGTTTCCTCAATCTACTTCCATACTCCAAAGCAGACTCCCCGGTATTCTTAGAACCATAAAAGACATATAAGAAAATGAGAAATACAGCCACAATACCCACAGAAGTGAGCAAGCGCTTCTTCGACCCTCCCTCCTGTCTTCCCCTCATCATTAGTCCAGCTTCAATAGACCTTGGAAAAACTTAAAACCTCAAAGTCTGAACGTATAGCTCAAACAAGTGATCTCTTCAACAGCCAGAGATCTCACAACATTTTCGGTAAAGACAGAGCTCAAGCAATCTGTGGCATAAATTGAATATACACGAGGATAAATCTCTAAGTGTTTTGATCAAGTACACATACAATGCATTACTATTATAATATATGCAAGCCAGCAAGACACAAGCCTAAATAAGCCATGGGATAAATGCACATGAATGTAAAATGTTCATCTCAATATGGAAGCATATCACTAAAAAATGAGACTATTAATCAACAGATTCGTACCAGTTACCAAAGACTGCTCCTTTTCAAAAAAAACCAATTAATTGCCTAGAACTACTTACTCTTCTCCACTGATTGGAGTGGTCACATTTATTACACAAGGACTGATAGTACAATTATAGAATAAGTTACCACAAGCATCGACTTTCAAAACAATTCATGCATCAAAAGATCCAATCTTGTTCCATCAACAAACTAAAATCAAACTGACCCACAATTCAGATCAATCAAGAAATCCTCCAAGACTTCACCTTTACCACAAATCACCCAAAAACAAACCCAAACAACAGCATTACCCACACCGGAACAGAAAACAGAAACACCCATAATCAATTTGAGTCTAACTCAACAAAACTAGTAAAGGCAAACGGATCAGTAAACCAGAAAAGCAAACGAGAAGATGAGATCAGAGTGTAAAAATGCTTACTTTAGTGGATAAATCGATCTGGGCAGATCTGAAATGGAACAGGGCGAGAGGTAATGGTGGTGAGAATGGAATTGGGATCGAACCAAGATTCGGTTCTGTGGAGTGAAGAAAAGATGGGAGTATTTTTTTGCTGATGGGTTTTTATATATTGTTAGGAATTGGAAATATATAACGAATCTGAGATGAAAAGAAGAAGAGAGGGTAGATCTCAATCTTGTTCAATTGATTGATTTCACTGCGTCGGTGGGTTGTGTGTTGTGGACAGGTAGATAGCAGCTGCTGATAATCAATAGTTTCACCAGGAGAGGAGAGTGACTACTACTACACTTTGGGTGCTACTAGATCTACTACTACTTTATTTATCTTCTTTACAATTTAATCTTAATCTAATCATGGGATACTTAGCTTAATTTGACATTTACAAACTTTAATTAGCTTTATTTTCGATGCGATTACAAATCACTTAAAAGTTGTACGAGTTTTGTAATACCTTTTAAGATTCTAAGGATGAAGTAAGGATGTAACGTTTATAGCGGGAATTTCAAAGGATTTGTATGCATGAGGACATCTGTATAGCCATGTAGCTAACATATTACCATATTATACAGTATTACGTTAAGTTTTATGAGCATATGCATATTATTTTTAGAGAAACTCTCCTGAGAGTCCGGAAAGTCTAGAGAGTTCCACACAAAACGATTCAGCCGCATAATTAACATACAATAATATACAATTTGCAATTACACAAAAAACCACAATTTACATACTACACCGCACAATTAGTATACGATATTGCCGGACTCTCAGGACTCACAAAAACTTGGACTTTCATAAGTTTTTATATTATTTTTATGAAGGATGTGACAATAGAAAAAACTGGAATCCCAGCTTTGACTATCTACCACAATCAAAATCAAGGGAATGTATAATTGTATATAATCAAACTAATGATGTCAATTTATGAAGGCAGAACTCGCGCGAGGACATTCAATTAGGGGAATGGCAAGGACTCGCCTTCAAGCGGATGTGATACTTGAAAGTCTTGGGGGCTCGTGTGTGTGTTTGGGGGAGGGAGAACTAACTTTTTGATCCAATTTTATTACGACAAGTAATTGTGCAAATCTAACAGGCACACATGAATCCCATTAATCCTTATTTCAATTAAATACTTTGCTTATTTTTGTTCTTTAAGTTATTTGGTCCAAGATCATAAATTATGAATAAAGACCTATTGCATGTAAATTATGAAAACATGTAACGCATAATTAGGAGACTTCGGTATTCATATTGAGAAACTTTAGTTGTATTACTTCATTAATAATTTATGAATTTACTTTTTATAAATATACTCTCTATAAAAAAATGTGTCAATCAATAAAATCCCAGAGTATAAAAAAATGTGTCAAACACTAAAAACCCCAGTTCTTTAATTGAATTTTTCCCCCCTCTCTCTTCTAATTTTTGTCAATCGAGTTCGCTCTAATTTGACAAATCCTTCCAAGGTCTCATCATAGCACTTTATATCTCCTTTAACACATGATCATGCATTACAAGTGTGTATATTTCATGTTCAATGCCATCATGCAAAAATGTTTGAAAGTTGCAACACAATGCTAGACAAATCTTGGAATGAGCTAGTTATTTCTTTGATAAAAGGATCCATCTTTGGTGGTTGAACAAATGCTTAATTTGTCACACATTTCTGCTTCTTTCATGCCAGTTTCAGATGTCAACATATGTAATCCTCTTACAGTACCTCCAGCACTTTTATAGTTTGCGAGGCAAGACTTGTATCTTTTGTATAACACAGGGTAAATGTGGATGACATGTTCTGATTTGTGTTTTCCTCCTGTTCTAGCTTGATATATATTTATAGTGAGAAATATGTGATGGTGTGAGTGAACTTTATCAACGTTATCTTCAATTATTTTTATGAAAAATTTATTATATTTTTCTTTCCATGTTGATGTAAATGTCAATGACTAGAACTCGATGGGACCGAGAGATTGCATAGCATCAAGATTGCGAGGAACAATTGCTCAAAGTTGAAAGGTTCATTCCACATTATTTATGTACTAAAAATCTTTTCTAACTTTTATAATTGTGCGTTTACATTACTTATTATACCGGTGTTCATGAATTCTGGTAATATTATTATGCGGGGCCAATTTATACTTAAACTATTGGAACCATTCATTTGCTTGCATTATTCAGTGCCATTACTTTGAATTGCAATTGATTATCAATAAAATGCACTTGGTGCGGATTTGTTTGTTAGAAAATTCTACTTTGTGCAGCTAATAGATTCAATTTAACTGTAAGTGAGGGGACAAAATGTTGTAAACAAACATACAAACATACTTGAGTCTAGGACTGAGAAGAAATGAGACCGGACCGAACCGGCCCTCGGGCCGGCCCTATACCTACTCGGTCCGGTTCTCGGACTTTACTATTTTGAATTCTTGGTCCTCGGTTCAGTCCGGGTCAAATACTGAAAAACCGTGTGTTGGATCGAGCGGATCGAATATACCTACTTTCCTTCAAAATCCTAGCTCCAAAGTCACCCTTGAAGAAACAATTTCCACCACCGATGACAACCGCTTTCCACCACCGACGACCGCCTCCCTCCACCACCGACTCCGACACTTCCCTACACCACCGATCTCAACGCCTCCCTCCACGGCTCCACCCCTCCGTCACACCTTATGTACTCTGCCCACCTTCACCCCATCTCCTCTCCTCCGCCCACCTTCACCCCCTCTATTCCGCCTCTACCCACCTGCACTCCGTCCACCTTTACCTCCTCTGCTCCGCCACCGCCCACCTTCACCCCGTCTCCTCTCCTCCGCCCACTTGCACCACCTTTGCTCTGCCCACCTCCAACCCTCCACCACAACAGCCTCCATCTTCAGATTTTCAGATTTGCTCAAATCTCTACCTCCTTTCTTCATTTCTCTTATTACTGATTTCAATATCCATGGAGGTTGATTATCACAATCAGATGAAGTCGATTTGTTCGGATTTGAAAAAGAGGCACGTATGTTGGTTTGAATCAGAATTTTTCAGTTTTTCAATCTTTTTATTAAATTCGATTATTGTCGGTCCAGGTCCGGACCGTACCCATTTTTTCGATTCGGTCCGGTCCTGGACCGAACTAATTTAGGTCCGGACTCCGGGATGGGAAAATGCCTAAAAATTGGTCCGGACCATATCGGTCCGGACTCGGTTAACCGATACTCACCCCTACTTGAGTTGTTCTCTCGGTTTTGGTTTGGTAAGTTATGTTATTTATCTTTATATTATACTTCTGATTCTCTAAATAAAAGTCGATAACATGTAAGTGTAGGCCGAAAATCTAAGGTGCCTTTAGAAAGTAAACATTCTGGGTTAGGATTTGGAACCCAATTCTTGGATAGTTTCTTCGATCATTCACAATCCGCATATCACAAGAAAGAATATTTGTTATCCAAGTTGAATTAATGGATAGGTTATCTCAACTAGTCTAACATATTCTCTCTTTCGATGCAATTAAACATAAATGTTTCATCTATTTGGTGTAACGAACTTTTATAAAATTTCAAGTCATATATAACCACTAAAACCTCCAACCATTGTTTATCTATTGGTGTATACCATTTTGAATCTTACACGAAATGGGACATAAGGATAAGACCAAGAAAGAGAACAAAATGACACAAAATGATACCATTTCGAGTGCTTCTATTCAATGATCATGTGATGATGATGATTGATGATGAAGAAGAAGAAGAACATTGCTCAGTGGCCCATACCATTTTTTTCATGTATGAATGAAATGTGAACAACAAGAAACAGAACCAAACTCTGACCAAACCTTCTATCCAAAGGATAAGTATTATTCCAGCAAGATATATGATCAGATTCTACACTTTTCTTCGCCTAACAAACCAAACACTAGCAGCATAAATACTCCTGCTTCAATTCCAATCTCATATCCAAACCAAAAAAAAAAAAAAAAAAAAAAAAAATCCTCGCCTCACATTCATGGGCTATAATACATCGAGTGGTTCGGGTGCTTCTTCATCCGATAAAGCCTGGCCTGTCACGAATGTTGCAGCAAGAGAAGGCGGAAAGGCGAAAACTGGGAAAGTTCGAAACGTAGAAGTTTGTGATCAGAGCAGAAACAGAGTTAGTACTTCTGTTGGTGAAGCTGGTGAGAAGTGGAAGGTCTCTCCTATACCGGAGTTTCGAGGGATTGATGAACGAGCGGAAGATTTCATCAACAAATTTCGCCAGGATATGAAACTTCAAAGAGAGCAGTCCATTCTTGAATTCCAGGAGATGTTGAAAAGAAGTTCCTAATCCCAAGGAGAAGAGTTTCGTATCTATTATGATCAGTTCATGAATGAGATTGACAAAAATGTTCTTCTTAATCCAATGAAGAACAACAAAAATGTAACTTTTAGCCATATGATAGATATGTGTGCAACTAGTAAATTAATATTGCGAGATCAAGCAAGGCTACAACTGATGTTGTTATATCCATATTTGTGTGAAATTTCATAAGTTATAAAATTCTTTCTTATTTGTTTAAAAATCCCCTTGCAGAGTGTATACATCATGTTGGATATACACTTAGATCTACTCATCTCAGAATAGCACCGGTGACAAAGTTATAAGACATGTAATGTTAGGTTATTTTCACTTACAAAGTCTAATAAATTCGGTCAATAACATATTGTCTATCAGAAATTTTAATTTTATCTATGTTTTCTGAATTTTACAAATTAACACTTGAAGCTCAATAAAAATATTCCTCTTACCGGTTGGTATTACTAACTTTTTGATGGTATATTTAACATTTCAATATGTAATATTTGTTTGGTTAAGAATTGTAATTCAACTGTAATTGAGGTTCTATCAATTTATTTTTATAAAACAACTACAAATGAGTATTTATTTATTTCTCAAAAGTTGAATTACAACTTAATTTTTCAATTCAATTATAATTTAGTTACTATACATCAATTATCTACTAAAATGTAGTCACTATTCATCAATTATTCACTATATAATTCTAGTTATATATCAATTATTAATTTTAACAATTCAACTACAATTTAATCACTATTAATATTTATCCACCATAAATACGGGAAAAGGTACTTAACTCTTCTAATGAAAAACAATATATTATGTCAGTCTAATAAGTCCATTATATTATTCTGATTAATGCAGGAGTTTAGGTGGATGTCGGAAGACAATTAGCCATTTTGAATCACATGTTTGATCATACTTAACCACGCAATTTTGTTCTACCACGTGAGTTTATCGGTGGTCCAAAATAAATTAAAATTGGCGTCACATCCGTTTCAGTTGGATGGAATTCTTGGTTGTTGGGCCAATCCAGATGAAAATGGACCTCGTTATCCAACCCAATCCAATCGGGAAGCTAAAATTTTATAGAGGGCCTTACAAGTCGCTACCACTACAATTTGTTTCATTCACAAAACGGCACATCCAGTTTCAAACAATATAAGGAATAGTTATTAGTCCTTCTTGAGATGACCGATATAACCCTATCAGGCAAAACAAACACCGTCTTATTTTGATCAATGGTGTATAGGCAAATTCCAATTTCATCGGTGCCTAGCAATTTCACTGACTACGATCAGACTATTTCGATCGAATCAGACACCAATTACAAATATAATTTTTTCAGTACTGATGATGACAAGTAATCATATATTGTAAAAAGTAGTCAATGTCAAACTATTTACACAAGGTTCAAGAAACACTACAGGTCCTACGGTAGTGTTGATGAATACAAGAAGAATATTTATGACTTTAAAACAAGATTCAAACTTCAGAGGTTCATGTTTGCATAGTTCATACAAAAGAACTGCTTCCATGTAAAATTTTCGACTATTTATTCTCTCAATCTTGATTTTGGATGTAATTGACAATTTAGCTTTACAATATTCAACTAGCTTTTTGTTGCATGATTCCATGTTACATGATTCTTAGTTCATATAGAAGAATTGATTCAAGGTAAAATTTTCAATTTCTTCTTTTCAATCTTGAGTATGGATGTAATCGATATTTCAGCTTTATAATTCAACTAGTTTTTGGTTGATTTATTGATGTATATAGTAACTTCACAACAAGATTCAAACCTCAAAGGTCCATGTTTTGCATGATATAGGATTCATAGTTCATATACAAGAATTTAGCTTTATAATTCAACTAGCTTTTTGTTGATTTCTAGATGAATATTATAACTTCACAATCAGATTTATACTGTATTTGAAATTACATTATATGCATGAGGGGTATTTGTGACAATTTATAATTGTTTTCTAGATAAATAGTAAAAAGTAATAATATGTATGAAACTGTGGGGGCCTTTTTTTGTAAGAGAAGGATTGAAAGGGCCTCTTGGCCGAGTTTTCCCAATTTCATATCCGATTAGATAATATCGCTACATAAAATTATGGGTGTGAAGACCGTGAATCAATGCAAATTGACAATTACTTGCCACACCTAATTCTCAACTGACAAGCACCCTGGAAAATTCATGTGAATGGATCCCTTTTCTCTTATTTGTGACCTAAAACCACGTAAGGCTTTTTTTAGGGAGCTAAACGTTTAACATATTGAATACTTATTTGCAGGGTACCATTAACATTTACTTTTCTTTTTCCATTCAAAATTATCGACTTTGATTTATTCGATAGACCGTCTTTAACTTCGATCACAGATTAATCTTAAACGATAAATGTAAAAGTTTTATTTTAAAATAATTATAAAACTTTACTGAAATCGATAAATTAGAAGGAGACGGATGAAGTAGTTCATGAAAGAACTGCATCATCATTATTTTTGAACTTTTAGGACTTTAATATTATAAAGATTTCGTGAACGACTTCCGTTGAAAATTACTGTAATTTCTCATTCTTACAAGTATTTTGCAGAATACACCTTGGCTAAAGTGACATATAAATATCATGACCACCCTCACTTCACATATTCAGTCTCTTGTTGTACTGAAACGAAGCACGAGAATCGCATTTGATTTCACCGTTTCCATCAGTTTCTCGATCGACCAGATTACCTTCAACAATGGCCAAACAACCACTTCGCGTTCTCGTCACTGGTGCTGCAGGTAACACACCTCCAATCGTATCGTATCGCTTTCTTACATTTCATACATTTTTTCATCAGATGATGCTTTAATTTGCTAAATCATAGATCCAATGGTGTTCCTTCAGTGAATGATTCTCCGATCGCTCTGTATATTTAATTTGTATTGAGTATATGAAGTAATTCCTAGTTGATCAGTTGGTTTTAATTTATAGAGTTGGGAATTGATAAATGTTGCTACTTGCTACACGTATTTATGTACTGTGTTTGGGAATTTTCAAGTGTGATTCAGTGATTGAGAAAATGAGTGTGTGAATGTACAGGGCAAATTGGATATGCTCTTGTGCCGATGATTGCTAGGGGAATTATGTTGGGACCTGATCAGCCTGTCATCCTCCACATGCTGGATATTGCACCTGCGGCCGAGGCGCTTAACGGAGTCAAAATGGAGCTTGTGGATGCTGCATTTCCACTTCTCAAAGGTTGATACTGATAGTGCTCTCTTTCTTTTTAAGAAAATTTTACATTGTCATTCATGATCGATTTATATGAGCATAAGTCATAGGTTTATAAGGCTCTAGGCACTCCAATTCTAGTATGTTAGATGCAGATACTGAATCTGGTGATGTAAATGATAAATTCCCTATTGAAATTCAGGTGTTGTTGCTACCACTGATGTTGTTGAGGGATGCACTGGTGTCAATGTTGCTGTGATGGTCGGTGGATTTCCGAGGAAGGAGGGTATGGAGAGGAAAGATGTCATGTCCAAGAACGTTTCCATTTACAAGTCGCAAGCTTCTGCTCTTGAGAAGCATGCTGCTCCCAATTGCAAGGTTATTATCAATTTCCTTACTTCACACTATGTTCTATTTGCATTTTCATGAGATACACAACTAGATAATAGTTGTTACATGTAAATACATTTCAGTACTCGAGTGCTGTTTGAGGTATCAAATACTAAGTCTCCTTGTTTATTTGTCTGCGCCAGGTTTTGGTTGTTGCTAATCCTGCCAATACCAATGCATTGATCCTCAAGGAATTTGCACCATCTATTCCAGCCAAGAACATTACTTGCTTGACTAGGTTGGACCATAACCGGGCTCTAGGACAGGTCTCCGAGAGATTGAGTGTTCATGTAGCTGATGTGAAAAATGTAATTATTTGGGGAAATCACTCCTCAACACAGTATCCAGATGTCAACCATGCTACTGTGAAAACTTCAGCTGGAGAAAAGCCTGTGCGCGAGTCTGTTAGTGATGATCAATGGTACTTAAGTTAGATTGTATTTTTCTTTTTAGATTTATTATTTCCCTTAATTTCCAATAAGTTCCTTCTTTGTTTCCCATAGAGTTTCACTCATTCATTTCATTGATTCCTTTAGGTTGAATACGGAATTCATTACTACTGTACAACAGCGTGGTGCTGCCATCATCAAAGCTAGAAAATTTTCTAGTGCACTTTCTGCAGCAAGCTCTGCGTGTGACCACATTCGTGATTGGGTACTTGGAACTCCAGAGGTAGCCTTTGAACTTTGTTCCTGGGAAAATCCTTTGTATAGTCAGACAGTATTAAATTGGGTGTTTGCATTGTTCTTAAGGGTACTTGGGTCTCTATGGGTGTCTACTCTGATGGCTCGTATGGCGTTCCTGCTGGACTCATTTATTCCTTCCCCGTTACCTGCAAAAATGGGGAATGGTCTATTGTTCAAGGTAAGAATACCAACAAATGGAATCATTTTACGTAGTCCAAGCTGCTAAGCATCATTATCCAAAGTGATACCTCTTCTCAAATTTAGCAATTAATTAGTTGATGCAGTAGTTTCTTCTGCATTTGTACTTCTGCAGATTGATGTTTATTCTAACAAGACCTTTTCGATTCTCATACAAGTTGTATAACTGTGTTTCAGTTGTGCACCTAAAGTTGTTTGTCAAACTACTTTAGGTTCTTTACCTTTACTGTTTCCATTCCATATATAATTAGTATAGATTGGTTGAACAGGAACTGTGTTCATCAATTTTCCTTCTTAGTTTCTTTGCCTAATTGCTTGTGAATGTTTGTAGGTTATGATAATACATCTGAACTTCATTCATTGTGCTATTTTTGCAGGACTTCCAGTGGATGAGTTTTCGAGGAAGAAGTTGGATTTAACAGCTCAGGAGCTCAGTGAGGAGAAAACTCTGGCGTATTCTTGCCTAACCTAAATTATCTTTCTATGCTGAAGCAAGTACGTCTTATCTGTAAGGCAATAGAAGTAGATCTTGTCTCAAATAATGCCAATACAATATCATGCTAATTGATGAAAGCTGATGCTGAGATTTTACTCTTGATGGTCCTAGGACCTACTGCTTGGTGGATATTTCTGAATTGATATACATTCTGAATAATATAACCAAGGCTTCTTTTCTTCTGAAATTGGTGTGTAGCATCGTCTAGCCATTGGTTTTCGCACATTCAACCCACACGCATCACCAACATACCACATCTAACCATCACCTGCACATTTTGGATTCCCCCTCGCATTGCAGAATTAAGTGTCTTGTTGCTGTATTGATTGTTATTTACTCGTAAAAACTGAATAAATGACGCTTACCATTCAAACAGTTAAACCAAACTCTTTACATTTAAAGGTTAGGGAGGCGAGGGATTGGGGAGTTGAGGCATGGAAATTGAAATGAGATTAAGAAAATGACTTCTGATGAATGAAATGAAGAGTGGGAGTGTGGGACTTAGTGCCAAAGGACAAAATCCAGAGTCAATCTCAGACTAGTTTGTTTTTAGAGATCTGATCATTAATATAGGTTGTTGTGTTACAAGCTCTTAATGTTGCATTATAAGACTGTGAGGCAGCATTATAGGCGAATGTAGCACAAACATTAGAATCACTTCAAACTAAGATTAGAAACACCAAAATTACTTCTAGTCTGTTCATGTTCGAGATGTTGAAGTTTTACTTACTAATTAGCCATTTGATATTTGTATCTCACTTATTTCACTATTGATTAACATACGATGGCTGCTACTTCGCCTGGCTTGATCTCAAATGAAGCTAGTAAAACGCGTTGACAACTTCATAGTGGAAAAGGAAAGTGCATTTGTAAGAGCGATAACCACAAGAACATCAAACTTGACTTAACAATTCATTGGACTGGCCGACACCAAATTCATCTCATTTTCCTATCTCTCAACTTCTAAATCTACAAAAACCAAATTTTCTAATTCAAACTCTAATTTTCCTAAGATCTGATGTCTCCCACTCACTCTCCCTTTTTTCCTCTTTATCAACGTTAAAAGGAAAATGGACTAATCCATTTATTGGCACCCTTGAAATCAGCAGCCCATTATTTGAAAACTGATATCATCATAGGAGCAAAACAGAGCCCACAATTAAATATTCAAAAATGCCGGCTCTGGAAAATTCCAAAACAGCCCCTCAAAATTCTGGTAAATCTGGCATGTCCCCAGCTCCAATGAAAAGATTGTACCAAAAGTCCATGCTCTCATCATTTCCTTTTGAATCACCCTTCTCCACATTTTCCGTAGTTTTTAGTGATGTTTCGCCAATGTCTCTTTCATTTGCATTTTCCTTCACCGGACTATTCGTAGATATCTCCTCTGACCAAAAACTTTCGTCAATTTGAGGAAAGTACTCGGATGAATAGTCTGTTTCTTCATGCTTTGCTACAGGATGCTTATCCGTTGTAGAAGGGTTGATGACGGATGACATTTCACTAGAATATTGTTGCGGACTACTAACAATTTCTTCTGAGGCACTCGAATTCGAATTCGAATTCTCAAGAGTTTTGGACTCACATTTGGAAGTTTTGACAAGTGAGTGCCTCTTGGAGCACTGAGAAGTTTCATCATGATGGCCTCTTGTTAGCTTTTTCTTCAAGTGGGTATGCCAAACATTTTTTATTTCATTATCAGTTCTTCCAGGTAACCTAGCTGCAATTGCAGACCACCTGAAAAAAAAAAAGAGAATATGATGATCAGATACAAAAATACAGATATATAATGGCCCTTGTTGTGCAATTTTTAATTTAACTAATCACAGATCACTAAACTAACGTTAGAGGTTTAAATTTATCTGTCATGTTCAGTCATTAAATCTTGTGCTTGGCCTTAAACAATTGGACACAAAATCCTAAGAAGATATAAGCCACTACGTGCGTTGTTGTCTGTAACAAGAACACTAATGATTTTGGACACACTTGCAAATTGAACAGTTATATTTGAATTTGAACCAATCAATGGAATAATAAGGAATCAACTTGAAAAATTCACTAGTTTATTCGTTTTTGCTAAATTCCAACATGCACATACATTGAGAAGGGCATTCAAATAAATATACCATACTCGTGATTCAGTGTGACAGAGACATAGTATAAAAAGTTCTTACTTAGTTTGTCTTTTATGATGAGTGATTTTTGTGTCCAAGAAGATACTTCTTATAAACATCTTATGGTATACTACTATACATTATTAACCATATACCAATGTGAACACTTGGACTAAGCTTATAGCGTGAACGACTAACTCGAGTTGTATTATAAGCTATTAATGTATTAAATGATATTATAAAAAATAACCAACTTATCATATTCACAATTAATTATTAGCTAGTTTATCGATAACATTTTCTAAAAAAAGAGTCTGATTTATGAGCTCAAAAAATTTACGATGTTATGAAGTCGAATTAGTAATTTGAGCGATAACTATTTGATCGGTTAATACTAACATATACTTGTCAATCACTTTTAATAAACATATGCATAATGTCAAAGTAGGCATTGCATGTCGCTATACATAACAAGAATTGAAGAGATTATATTATGCTATACCTAGACATCATGTGACATAGGAGATGAGGCATTAAGCAGCTTGAATAGTGCCAAAAACTTGAAGGCATTAATTCAATTGAGGGTTCTTGGAAGAGTTATAAAATAAATTTCATTCCATTAACAAAAACAAATTGGTGCTATATATATAATTATAAATGTGAACTATCAAAGGCACAAAGTATTGACTAGATCTATCATTTGAGAAATTGATTAAATCCAGTTTGCATGTTTGTTTGTATTGAAGCAAATTGGAGTAAGAGATGATATCACATCACCGTAAAAGATGGCGTCAAAATGCATGTGATTGTAACTAATCTATGAGAATGGTGCCAAAACTGAATGCATACATATATGCCATAGATTTTAGTGACAATATATACTACTATTACTAGCTAGTTTAATAATCTGTGTATGATCTGATGAAATATTGTGTAAGGTGTATAATTCAAGGTAAACAGAATAGTATTCAGAGTGTGATGATCTTCATCTAACTCTTCACTTATATTATATCGAATAGTGGTCCAATGAACACATGCAGATATACATACCTATTTCCAAGCATTTGATGCAAGTTGATGATTGTGTCCTCTTCCTCTCTACTGAAATTTCCTCTCTTTATGTCCGGCCTCAAGTAGTTTGTCCACCTCAATCTGCAACTCTTTCCACATCTTAATAGACCTGTAAAATATCAGTAGAACACAATAAAATAAAATGTATGGAATTTTACTAAAGAATCAACTATTTTAGGTAACTATCCGGCCATCTGGAAATCAAATGTGTCTGTCTATAACAAGTTAAGACATGGCTAACATTCTGATGAGGCTTTTGGCACCAAAAGAAAGTGTACCAAATCACTAGCCTTAAAAAGAAGTAAGGTGCTTAGAAATCAACAACGTAGTCGGAAATGAACTTCAAATTATGCTAAAATGATATCTAAGTAGGGAATTCATAAATCAGGGGCGGAATCATAAATGAATAAGATGATAAAGTCAAATAAATGGCTATCGTCTTACCGGCTTGTTTAGGAAGAGCACGCCAATTGGCATGGCCATGTTGGTTAATGTAAGAGATGAGAGTCTCATCTTCTTCAGGACTCCATGGACCTTTCTTCAGTCCCATCTTCTCACAGCATGGTGCTCTAACCATTCTTTGATTTGATTTGATTTGATTTGATCTTTTCTTTTTCCTTTCTTCTGGTGATGTCTTTTTTCTCTCTTGTTTCAATGATAGTGTGGAGAATGAGAGTGTTGAGTAAAATGTGGTGATTAATGGTGGTGGAATATGGCATCTTCTTTTATATACACCAAAAGACAATGCAGTTTCCAGGAAATGGGATCTTTCTCCTCACTATTCTGGCTAAAAGTATTAATTAATAAGTGACCATTTATGCACTTATAGTAATTAATTAATTTATAGGAATTTGCAAAATAATAATTTCATGCACATTTTACCATATTTTTTCCAATTTACTCCCTCTTAATAATTATTCACTTACTTAATATCAACTTATTCATTTGATTCTACTTGGTAGGAAAGGTATGTTGTTGAAATATAAAGCAAGTTTAATTAAGTGTTATTTTTGGAGGTTCGTATTAACTATGAATAAAAGTTATTTTTATCAGTATTTTAAATGCTAGAGAATGATAATCCATAATACGCACTAACTCTTAAGTTGTGACCTGAGTCTCACAATTACCAGTTATTTACTTAGCTACCCATGTAATTTATAAGATAAATTATGCGAATATTGTAGGCAAAGATTAATTTTGTCCATAAATTACCATAAAAGATCTAGCTTGACTGAACCAAATTTAAGAAAGTTCAATCACTGTTTTCTGGGTTGAAGATATGTCGTTTAGTTGTAATACTGTTAATTTTATATCTAATATGAATAAATATAGGAAAAATTGTATGCTTTTTCTTTACATATTTTCCTGTAAAATTGGTGCAAAACACCTTTTCTCCAAAAGAAAATTCAAAATCAAATTAAAGCCCCTTCTCCAAACAAAAAAAGGATATAAATTTAACTTACTCCTCCAGATCAAATTTTTCACTTTAATTTTTCGTGGTTAAATTTTCTCTACTTTAACTATAAATTAATCTTAAATTGTAAATAAATATAAAATATTCAGCTAGTTAAAATCTCATAAATACAGGGACGGACCCACATATGCGCAAGGGGCCACAATCGCTGCTCCTCGATTCTGGACATGAAATGTATATTATAACCCTTCTAAAAGTTTAATGAAATAGTGATATATAAGCAAGAAAGAATTATGAGAAAAACTGGCACAGCCCAACTGTCGCACCTATGTACCATAAAATCTTCCTTTGCCAGCTGATCACAGGTTCAAAATTCCTGTTTTTCTCCTCATTTACTTCACATTTTCCATTGTTTCTTTATTTTTCTGTAACATTTTTTATTGTTTCTCTCTTTTTTTTTAGTTCTTTTATTTTACATTTCACAATCATACTTTATTTCTTTATTTTTATATTCATCTTTATTTCATTTAACTCTAATTGTTTCTTTATTTTTTCTATTTAATGGTAAATTCATTTACTTGATATACTTAAATTTTATTTTATTCAATCTAAATAAAGCTATGTTGAATTCCTTTATTTTATGAGCACATAATTTAAAAAATTATAGTTTAAACATTATTCTTTTACTATATGAGTTTTGAAAACGTAATTTTCATTAGTCATTAGTGATGAAATTTTTTTAATTAAATTTATTGTAAAAAAATTCGCTACCCCTGACATATAATTCTGCGTCCGTCCTGCACAGATACAAGGCGTCCCGTCCTGCACAGATACAAGATAAATATTGCAATCATAAAAGTAAATATTCCAGATAAATATTGCAATCATAAAGTAAATATCCCAGCTACAATATAAATCTCTCGTACACAACGAAAATCGAACAGAGGAGAGGTAGTCTAGCTTTATTAGTTGTTTTCCAATGACTATTAAAATCGAACAGAGAACATAATCTGAGCTCTTTCTAAATTAAACATTTACAAGCTATATTTAAGAGCAAAAAATTGTCACAAACAGAGACATACAGTAATATACTCTTTCCGTAATTAGACTCTTCCATCGGTGAAACCATTCTATCTTCGTTCATCTCAATTCTCAAGTACGTATAATATGCGGAACCGTAGCAAATGGGAAAAAGGAGGGGTGTAAAATTTTCAAGGACCAGGCATCAGGGACTACAAATGCATTGAGAAATTCGTTTTATATTACAAATCATACACTGAGAATTTACTATAGATTCTCATTTTATTATACACAAATTGAATATATTGTTGGAGAAGAGTAATACAATGGGCTTCAATAATCATGATTAGATTTCTCAAGGTGTGTCAGCTCATGGTGCAAATATTTGATGTATGCCTGCGTTGCAGTAAAAAGAAGAGAGTGAAAGACATAAGTTAGATAAATGTAGAGGACTAACTAAACTGGTAACCTATTTGATCGAACCGATGGAGTTAGTGAAACAGTATGATTGTATGAAATACTTGGTGATAAAAGTACTTGATGCAACTCACCTGCCTGATCGATGTGCTGCTTAGACAGCAACTAGCTTGAACCGACACTTTTCGTCTATATGATCTCTCCGAGATTTCTGCGTTGCCTTCTCAAGGTTCTTTGCAGTATCAATTACATGCTTGTTGACAGTTTCCATGTCCATATGCAACACTTCAAGATTGGTTACCAAGTCTTCTGGAAGCTCTCTGAGTTTCATGCAGTTTTTTAGTATCAGATCTGTCAAGCTGGGAAAGTTTTTGCTTGAGGCTGCCCATGATATTAGATCTGTTTTTGAAATGACCAAGGATTCGAGCTTAGGAAAGCAGTGAGTTTCATCCGTGGCATTCCATCGATCTCCCTTGAAGGCATTGTTTTTTAGTTTGAGTTCCTTCAGTTCAGCAAGTTGGCATAATGTAGAGAATTGTTCCCACTTCATTTGCGTAGCTGATAAAACAAGAATCTTTATGTTTGGTGGGAACCTATCTGGAAAGTGCAGCAGAGGTTTTTGCTCATGCATCTGATCAGACAAATTGTTCACGAGCTTGAGCTTTTGGAGTTTTTCTAGTTTCTCTAAGCAGGTGGAATCCGCGAGTATGCTCAATTCACCACGAATCCCCAATGATATGAGATTTTCCGTCTTGCTGAACACTTTGTCATTGCAGCTCTTGGGGGATAACATATAAAGTGTGAGAAGGTTAGCCTTACCCCGTAGATGTTTTCCACCCTTACTCAGTATGATGGATGCCTTAGTCTTGAAATGCCTAAGATGCTTCATCTTCCATATGTTGGCATTGACTTTAAGTGTTGACGAAGATGTGTACACTTCCAAGGTTTGTACATTCCAGAGCTTGTGGATGTTGTCCGGAAGAACATCGACCTGCACGCCTGAGATAGTAACGTACTTGAGTAGAACAAGTCGGGTTAGCTCATCTGGAAATTTGTGGAACTTAATGGCCATGCTGACGTCGAGGACCCTGAGAACTCGGAAAGGAGCAGTGATAGCCGGTTTTTCCTTATCCCCCCAGTCGACCGACTTTTTTGAGAAAGAAAGAAAAGAACGTGCATTTTGAATGTTGGGCTCCGTCTTTAGGTACTCTTTTACAGAAGAATGGATACAAATGCGCCGACAATCCACTATGTCATCATCCCCGGGGACGAATCTACCTCCAGATAATCTAATTTCTCGATATAAGCTGGATGCTTCCTTCAGGCAAAAATTGCGTATCAAGTCGTGCACACGACATGTTTTAGCATTACCACTTGGATTCTTTTTTACAACAATTAGCAAGTTCTTGTGAATTAGTTCTTTCACATAAAGTTGTGCAGTTTCTTCCAAGCTTCTTTGATCCTTTTGATGTATAAAGCCTTCTGCAATCCACAACTGGCTCAATTTCCAGACAGGGATCTCAGTGTCCTCTGGAAATATCCCCAAGTAGAGAAAGCACTCTTTCAATTCTTGGCTCAAACTCTGATAACTCATTGACATTACTTGTCCAAATCCTTTCAAACCGTCCTTATGCTTTATATTTAGATAGTCCCCTAGATTATTCAAGACCGTCTCCCATTCTTCTTTCGTTTCCATGGTTCCTTCAGTTGTTCTCAATATATTTCGTAGAACTCCCCCAATTACAACAATAGCGAAAGGCACGCCACCACATTTTTTCCTTATCTTTTCTCCAATCTCTGTCAGCCTGGGAGGGAAATCACGATTACCAAATATACTTAAGCGAAGAAGTTCCCAACTCTCATGTTTCTCAAGAAACTTCAACCGGTGGGGAGTTTCTGTACTTGCATACTTAGCCAGATCAAGGTGACGAGTAGTTATGACCACTTTCCCGTTCTTATGACCCTCACGGGGCAATAAGTTTTCAATTTCATCCCAGTGCGATTTCTCCCAGACATCATCGAAGAATATCAAAAACTTCTTCTCTTCTAGGCGTATACGGACTTTGTCAGACAATTCTTCAAAAGTCCTGCCAGAATGGTCTTCTTCATCTTTCAACTCTTCGAGAATGGTGAGGAGTACTTCAGTTTTGTTCAAATTTTGAGAAACAGTAACCCATATGACATTGAACTCCCCTCTCATTCTCATATCCTGATAAATCTTTAGTGCCAGTGTTGTTTTTCCCAGCCCAGCCATGCCTTCAATGGCCACAACTTGAAACTTCTGTGATCCCTCAGATTCACCATTAAGCTGATCCACTAATTTCTTCATCTCCTCCCCACGAAGAGTTATGTACTCTGATTCCTGTGTCGAATCACATATATTTAGTACGGTGAACATATATTGAACCGCAGATAACATTGTCTATGTTTTTTCTTCATTTTTTGACTCATAGGTGTATATCGCAATGATATATCAGAAATACAGAAATTTATGAAAGTCTAAGTTTTTGTTACAGTTCTGAAAGTCATGTAATATTGTAACTAATTGTACAGTTTTGTGTGTGAATTTTTGTGTATTTGCACATTATGTATTATTGTATACAAATTATGCGGGTTACTTTTTGTATAGACCTTCAGGACCTTCTCAACTCTCGGGAGAGTTTATCTACTGGAAAATGAAAATATAGTATGTATAGGAAAAATTACTACAAGTTCACAATTTATAGAATAATACGATTTGGTCCCTATAATTTTAACAATAACATATTATTTCAATTTCTACTTTTAAAAGTTACTTCCCAAACATATTATTATTTTTATTTTTATTTTGACAATAACATTTCATTATATCATAGAGAATCAAATTACATTGGGTTTAAAAGAAAGGAATCAAATTACATCGAGATTCGAAACATGATCTCACATTTTATAATTTCCTTATAGTGTATTCTCTTTCACATCGTCTAATATAAAATATATATAAATAAAATTGTAGTTTCAAAACATTAAACGTTAAAACAAAATAAGTAAATTTAAAAATCTGATTTTTAATCTTAATTCTAAAAATACTCCTATAATTTGCAGATGTAATAAGATGGTATTTAAAATATAACTGTAACATCCCATAATTTCAAGTCAAGTTCATCAAGTTTAAATGGATTGAGAACACTACTCCTCAACCTTTCTTTTCAGAAATATATTTAAGAGTATCATAGAGTTAAACGTGGTTGTTCTGGAGCTATTATAGAATGAGTGACTATTGGGTAGATTCCAGTCCACACACGAGTGAGGATAAAGTGTGCCGGTCGGGATTTGATTGATTAGTGGTCGGACCATTAAAATAAAAATGATTTACCGATATACAAAGTTGTTTTTGTTCCATTGGACCCTTCGCCAACAGCCCTCTCTATTAAGCCTCACACTGTCTTTCTTTATTTTCAACCAAAGGTGAGTTGAAGATGGTTGTTTATCAGTGTTTCCATGGTCTCTTTCTCATCCGTTGTTGAGGGTAGGTTTGCTTTCTCTGTATCCTAATTTCAGTGACTCAGTGTGCCATGTGCTCAAGGCTCAAGCTTAGTGCGACTGATTTGTTTGTTGGGGTTCTCAATCCTTTCTATTTTGATCACAGATCCGTATTCTCCACTTATTGTATACGTCTCTTCGATGCAATGAACGTACTTGAACCATATTTTATCTTCATACCTTTACACAGACGTGACTACCAACTGTTTGTAAATTTTCCTCAAACAAGTTGAATATAAGGAGTGTTAATTAGCATAATAGGCCCGCTAATATGCCCAATGTACCGGCTGCAATATGATGAGAAGCTATTCATCCCGCAACAAAAGGGTCAAAACCTTCCACGCCCCACGCCGGATTTACAGGTTGTACTTTTTCGATTAGTCCATAAAGGACCGGACGCCCATATTCCAGGACCGTATAAGCCCGTCACATGAAATGCACCAAAACCAAAGCAAGCCACCCCGAAGAGAAATAAATAGAATTCCAAAGATCTTAGGCAAATTCAAAGAGGGTTTCCATACGTTCATCAGAAAATATTTTTAGATCCCAATAGACCCAATGTCAGATAGCTGTCAAAAAGCATAAGCCAGAAAACATAATATGTGCCCCAGCTACAGTATTACATAGAATTGCTACTTGTGCTCTTAACCATGAGTTCTTTTTCTTCATGTCTATATGTAATTTGCTTATCAGCAATTAATCAAAGTAGCTCAACTAGCAAGGTGATTATATGATAAGCCTATGTGTGTATATATAATTGTAGGATTATTTGGAGTTCTGCAGATGAGACTCTAGTATAATGAATTGATTTCTCTGAATTGCTGTTGTGTTAATTTGTTTTTTTTTGTTGCTAATTATGTTGTAGTTTGGGGATCCATTCTCAATTTATTGTGTGTCCCTGACTTTCTGATTGTTAACTAATGGAATGATGAATAACTTGAGTTTGGATCAACAGGGCGGACAATTTGATTCAACGGCCTCGGCCTCATCTCTTGAGGGTTCTAAGCATGAATGAGATGTATCAAGTTATTGAGGAGGCTTGGGTCAGAAGTTCCTAGTGCTATTATTGATCCAAGCAGGATCCATATCCAGGTAAGTTTTACTGGACCACCCTATCTCTTTACATTTGATGAATTCTTATTAGTGAAATAACAAAATAAAAATGTCTTCCATAATTGATGAATTCTCATTAGTCAATTCCACAAGACCACGACAACAATAATCTCGTAATCTTCTTTCACTATACCACCCTACCTTTTTACGATTTTTTCCTTCCTACTTCCTAATGTGAGTGGGGATTTCAAACACGAACTTGCGTCAGCGCGATTTATCAACATTTAATAGGACATACAGTCACTCTATGACTCTATGGTATTGCTTGTAAACTTTAATAACTTAATGATTTGAGATTGTTGGATATCGCTTTTTTAAATCTATTACACAGCCTTAAAACCTTCTTTATTGTTGTTTGTGTTACTTTCACTTAAAAAGTGACAAAAATAGGTATCAAATTGAATTTGAATGAGTATGAAGTATGTATTATATACGTATGGAATTGAGTTTGAATGAGTATGAAGTATGAATGAAATTTAAACTGCATATAAACTTGAGTAAGTTTTTGTGCGGATGTACCTTTCTTGTAATGTTGGTTGTGAGTTCTGGTATGGTCCGTACGGATGATTCAGGAGTAGGTGTGATAATGGAAATATCATCAGGCCTAGACATCTGATCTTTCAAGTAAGCGAGAGCAGGTTGAACCCTTTTCTCCCTAAGGGTTATAACCTGTTCAGCAAGGGTGACTTTTTTGCCATTTATGAATCTATACAACCAGTTGCTGCTTGCGCTCTCTGCTGCTGCCTGTGTGTAGCAATATGCAAGTGTGTCTTCCACGTGCAGCACGACTTCTCTGATGTGCCTCAACCACTCTTGAAAGCTTCTGCTCTGTGTGTTCCGATCTCGAGATGCATCTTCCATTAACGCCTTGAGTTGATTAAGTTCTTTGGTCAACCCATACAGTTGCTCTTTCTCACCTGATATCAGATTGCTGTAATGTGTTACCAGAATCTGAGCCGTGCTCACTAACAACCCAATCGCAGCATCTGCCATCTTTTTTAAGAAATTAATTCTATAATTTACATACACATACACATCATATGTATATGAAGCTGGAGATCATGAATTCATTATCACTTAACTAATGTAGGTAGGGAATGATAAAGAAACATGTGAGTTTCTTTGTTTTGTAGTAAGAAGGAATCAGTCAAGTAGAGAGACAAATTAATAAAATGGTACTATTATGGTAGGTACGTACTACTGCCCACAGTTTATAAATTCTAAGTCGTTAGATATGAACATACACAAAGTCTTGGTCTCGGCCCAGGTTACCATGGCCGGCCACCACATGCTCCATTTGCTTATAGTAACGTGACTATTTACAACCCCCAAAAAAATATATTTTAATAAGTCGTCGTTAGATATGAACATACACAGAGTCTTCGTCTCGGCCCGAGGTACCATGCCCACCACATGCTCTATTTGCTTATAGTAACTGATTAGCAACCGGCATCAAATAAAAAAATTAACATATTTATTTCGTTAAATTTTAAAATATTAAAATAAAAAAATAAGTAATTTAAAAAAAATATTATTTTATTTTTAAAAATATTTTAAAAGATAAATTAATTTTTTTTACTAATATTTATAATTTTTTAATTTAAATATTCATAAGGCGACAGAGTGATCG
>JAYMSP010001623.1:0-30290 GCA_036897095.1 Plantago elongata | reverse complement strand
TTAGTTTTAGGATCCCATTTGTTACCTCCCATTCCCCCCACCCCCCAACCCCCCGCCCATGGTGACATGAGGGCGAAAAAAGGAAAAACCCAATTTTATTGAAAATATATAGCTTGGGGCAGAATGAGTGGAGGGAGATTGTTGATGTTGTTTCTGGAGCATTCATTTAGCTAGATAAGGAGAGTGCGGGAGAAAATTATATTCCTTGATTTAAATGTCATGGCAGTTGACATTGCCAGAATGTCGTGGCTGGTTATTTCAGAGTTGAGTATGGTTGCTTGTTTGTATTTTGCTGCTCTAGCTTGAAGTGTATTGATTTTTGTTTTTTGTCTTGTAGGAATTTGTCTCTATTGATTAATTTCACTTTCAAAGGCATCACTGTTAGATTAATTATCTTTGTACGACAAAAAAAAGTAGAAATCTCATACTTTGGAGGAAAGCACATAACTGAGTCTTGTGGAATACTTCTTGAATCACGATGACTATCTCATATAGTTATTATGACCTGTTATGTAATCTGTAATGCTTAACATGCATCTTGTTTGGAATTTGATCCGTCTGTTGTGGATGTGTAACAAACACCATAGCTTCTTGTCTTACTCTGAGGTGTCCCGTCTCTTGCAAAAAGCTTGGTATAATGTCTTTTGTTTGAGTTCTAATAGGCATTACAGTAAACCTTTTTGTAATCTTCCTATTTCCACCACTACATTTTGTTTTTCACACACTCCCTCTGTCCTGGACTCCTGGTATTGATTGCCCATACTTTTTGTGAGGTATTTTTAAGGGATATGAATTAAGAATGAGAGAATCTGCAAGTGTGGTATGAGTATTACCATATTAATGTATGAAATTGAATGTATAAAGTATGAGAAGGAATGGATAAGAGACTCGTTAAAGAATAATAACAGCTTGATATTTTGGGATGGACTAATAATAATGGGATATCTGGAAAAGGTAAGTGGGCAAACATTAGTAGGACGGAGGGAGTAGTATTTTGAATATATCAGCATTTTGAGCTGCAATATTTTGCCTCCATTTTGATACGTTTTTGCTATCTCCTGGTAGGCAAGGAAGCTTGAAGCCCAGCTGGATGAGCAGATGCACTTATTTCGAAAATTAGTAGCAACAAAAGTTGATAGTTTTGGTGATAATGATTTGGAAGCTGGAATCGATCAGCTCTTGAAACAGCTCCATCAAGTAAATGTCCAAATGCAGGCTTGGGTTTCATCAGGGGGATCAGAAATATTTTCTCATACATTGACCCGGCATCAAGAGATTCTCCAGGATCTTACTCAAGTAAGAATGCCTACTCGATGACAAACTTTAACCAGATATGGTGAACAAGCTCTTTAAAGTGTGCCCAGTAAAGCATTGTGTTAATATGTACTATGGGTTCACCATAAACCGTCTTCAAATACAAGAGTTATGTTCTTTTTATGTAACTACTGAATAAACATGCATAACATTGAATATTACATTACAATACATCCCTTGGCCAAGGGCTTTATTCTTGGTACACCATCATTTAAACCATGACAAAGTGCAGAGAACAGGAGTGACTTCCTTGAACACTGTGCATTGTGCGATTCTGAGCTTCGTTACTGGATGCCCCATAATTGGATATTTGAACTGCTTTATTTTTATTTTTTTTTAGTTGCTCTTGATTTTATAGCAGTGTCTTTCATCAAGGTTCAGTGGAGATACTTCTGTGTTGTGACATATGAATTTAGTTGTGAGCCTAGATGATTTACCTAATGTGTGTTTCTGGCCAATATCTTACCCCAAGTCCATTTCTTGGATATTAGGAATTCAACAGACTCCATTCGAGTCATAGAGCTAAGAAAGAGCATGCTTCGTTGCTTGAAGATTTCAGAGAGTTTGATCGAACAAGATTAGACCTTGAGGAAGGTGGTGGTTCTCATGATCAAGCTCTGCTTCACGAGCGTGCCTCTCTCTCTAGAAACACAGGACAGGTATATTTTTCTTGTTTTGTAGCAGCATGGGTGATTATACCTTTTCAATTGCGTGTCTCATGAGTCATGAGTTAAGTGATGCATGGCGTTATATGATGATGTATATTCATCTGTCCTCTGGGAAAACGTTCTAATTAGCCTATAATAGAGGAAGTTGTCAACTTATGTACTTCTGAGAGTTACTTCACCGTGAAAGTGTTCACTAAGATGTGGAAATAGTAACTTAGTGATTAGCACTCGCAGTACTTTTCACAGAATTTTTTGCAAGATTCCAATGTTTCGGGCATGACAGCAATTTAGATTTAGAGTGTAGAAGAATATTGAGTTGATATATGTGTGCATCGTCAATATTTTCTTCTAGTTCTACCAATGGGAGTAGTTTGAATGAATACATTGTGATTTGAATCTATCTCTGCATAAATTTCCATGGCTTTCAAGACGAAGGATGTTGCTGTTTAGTGGGCGTTGTGTTATTCTGAACGGATTAAACATACTCTATTATATAAATTAAGTTTACACAGATCCACAAAAGAATAGTTGCCAATTAAACAGTGTGCACGTGTGAGCTTATGTATTGTTTCAGTTTCGCTGCTGAAGAGTAATGCCAAATATAAATATCGGTGACTACATTAGGTAACCATTCTTTTCTCATTACAGGTGGACTCTGTTATATCACAAGCACAAGAAACCTTGAAGACCCTTGTTTTCCAACGTTCCACATTTGGAGGAATTAATTCAAAGCTTAGCAATGTCAGCAGCCGCCTTCCTACGGTAAGAATCAAATGGATATTTCTGTTGCTGGACTCATGTCCTTAATTTTACTTTAGATGATAGGTGATAGAATCATTCCTCCTGCAACTTATGATTAATTGCTTTTTTGAGTCCCTTCACTTTGCAGGTCAATCAAATTCTCTCCTCAATAAAGAAGAAAAAGTCCATGGACACTATCATCCTCTCCTTAGTTGCATCTGTCTGCACTTTTCTTATCATAGTATACTGGTGGACAAAATAGATAGCTATTCCACACCGGTGGAACGCTATGAGAGATGGATGGTCTCAAGGTCGGTATATCTGTACATACCTTCTCAGTTACTTGATTAAAATTTTGTACTCTTTATGTGTATGCATGTGACATGATGTTGTAGACAATGACACCTCTCCACATTGGTTCAAAGTATCTACAATTTTTTCATCATTGACACAGTTGGATATTTTCTATTATATTGATTAACATTCAAAGTAAATTCTATGCATAAGAGACATAATATAAGTTCCTGTGAAGCACATTATGTGCCGTCTTCCTTTTCTCCCTGTATTGAGTGTGAACATCTGTTGGTAAATGGTAAAAGGGGGCCAAGTTGATTCTGGTTGTGCTTCCAGTTGTTGGTTACTTAGTAGTAGCTCCAGCAATTCAGCACCACAGGCCCAGAATACATAAGAACACATGTTTCATGAGTTTGCTGTCAATGTCCGAACATGTTACGCACTACCTATACACACATGTTTTAGATGGTTGTACAACCTAAACCATTAGTATAATATTCTAATACCTAGACACTTCCAGTGGGGGATGTCAGAACCAAGAGAGCCTGATGGTTTTATCCTGCTGTTTAAAATGTGGATATGAATATGGACATAATTATCTGAGGTTTGGTTTTGATTTTGAAGTATAAGTAACCCAACCCGCTCATGGAATGCATTGCCAGACACCAAAAGAAAGGGTCTGCGCTGTCTCGGACTTGGAATGTAAGACTCGGGTTCCTGTGGCAGAGACTGCTTGTAAGTCTTTAGCATCTCTGTAGTTTAAGACATGCCACTACTTCGATGATAGCTTTTTGAGTTCTAAAGAAGAATTTTAGAAAAGAAACAAGAGTGGGGTTTATAAGATGCAATCGTACAATCACAACGTTCAGCTTATTTTTTTTCCCATAGAAAGATTCTAACAGTCTTTGTTGTATACAATGAATGAATATGATTTGATTGATGAATTTGAACCAGTTTGTCATCAAGCGGTCAAGTTTGACAGAAACTGGTACTTGGTGTCTGAAATATAGAAAAAGTGGTAGTAAGATAACGTTGAGAGTAGTTGGTACTTGTAGTATTATTATATGACATCTAGTGACAAGTGTTTTGTAATTGAAATGACTCAGACTTAACACCTTAATCAAAACTTTAAATCAAAACTAAACTAAAATTTAGAATTTCAATCAATACTTGAAATTGTAACAGGAGGCATAAGTTAGTTCTGTAAGATGAAGCTGGAGTGGTAAGAAGGAGGTGTAGAGTTTGATCTCTAAGATGATTTAGAAGTAAATTGATATTCGTAAATGAGTAAAATTATTCTAATTTTAGTCATTTAAAAAAAAATCATCACTTGTAATCGAATGGTAGCCAGCCATTAGTGGATAAAATATTAATACTACTAGCATTAATTAATTAAAGTTTAAGTGGGTGTTGAAGGTAGAGGTGACAGAGAGGAAGTAATGTAAAGTGTAAGTATGATTAGAGACAATAAACAAGTGAAAAGCAAGATTACGCTTTAGTAATAAGTAGATTTGTTGATGTTAAACTAATCCTAATTGCGGTATTCGACATTATCACCTGTCGGCCATTACTAGCATACGACAATTAGCCGCTCTTGTCACTACTGCCCCATCCTAAATTAATTTCATCTTAACTATACTACTAATTTCCATCTCTAGTCTAATCACCCCATTAGTTTAAACATCATACAAGCAACCAACCAATCCAGTTCTGCCAATGTTAAAGTTAATTATGCATTATTGTACCTCTTTGCTCGTAGAGCCGTTCCAATTTCATGTTCTAATTTGCATATCGCCATCGAAACACAATCGAAATAATCCGAAGCCTGGTTATTTATGCTTCAAAGTTGAGTGTTCGAGTGGAATAGGATTAAAAAGCATTTTGCAATTTGCACATGTTAGGGTTTAGGAAAGGTACGAAATTAACGATGGTATAATTTTTTTTTTATTATAAGAGTTATGTTTCTATTCAACTGAAAATTCATTTAGTTAGTTTAATTATACTTATATGATAATTCATTTCAGAAAATTGCCCTAATCTTGATTAACACTAGTTAAACACATTGGTTGTGCATGAATTTTAGGGAGTGTAAAAGAATTGTAGTGAATGGTTCACTGCTTTTGATTAATTGCTTTCAAGGCATAATGATGATTTTTGAAGAAAACTTAGTGGTACCGGATAGAGTAGTTTAACTAATGATCAACAAAGTTCCTGTTTAGATCTGTGAGATTAACTAATTAATCTAAGCAATGGAAAGAATGATGATGATGATGATTTGTGTAAACGAAACATGTAGTAGTTAATTATATCAAATCATCGATTAAGAAAATTCTCAGTTAATGGTCCAAGCTTGAAAACCAATAAGCAACAGAATATGTGCAATTACTACACATGAATGACTTGATTTCCACTAATTATTTACCCCTATTTTCTGCATCTCTTTCCATGTTGTCCTTTTGCCCCCTGCAACCTAAATTTGCAGTACAGTATAGTTTTCATCCTAATATCAATATGTATACGAGGCAAAGTTTTAGGATCAAAACAACTGGCAATAGGTCAAAGGGTTAGTGTTTTTAATCGTGAGCGGTGACATCTTGTATTTAAGTGGTTACGAGTTTGATTATTCAAAATGGATACTTTTATTTTATATATAGAAAAATGATAATTTTAGTATATCAAATGTATCGATGATTAATTTGGACATGTCCAATTATGTAATTGTGATATTTTATTTAAAAAAAGAATAATTGTCAATAGTGTGGTCAAAATAAGCTGAAATCTATTCGTAGGAATTCACTAATAAAAACTCTAAAACTTTTAATGACTATAATTATGAAAGTTTCGATATGTAAATGATAACTGAGGTGAACATATCATCTGAAAATACAGGAAGTCTCAATCGAAATTTCAACGATGTCATGAATACATGTACCTTTGTGAATGAACTATCAAAAGACATTGATGTGTATACAATTCTTCTATCTTATTAATCCAAATGTTTTTATCAGCGGTTGCAAATTGGCTCAAACGATAATGAGAAGCCAAGGAAATCTGAGATTATCTATCTGGTCTTTTGTCCAATACTATGATTACAAGTCTGAAATTATTTCATTTCTTAATAAATTATCAGTTGCCAATTAGGATATAATATCTCACTACAAGTTTTGTATTATAGTATTACAAAGTCCAAGAAAAGAGTGAAATTATTTTCCATTAGATATGAAAATTCTATTTTTTTTATTTAGAGTCTGTAACTTTTTATTTAACGTCTGTAGATTTTTACATATTATCTGTGAGTTTTATTTAGAGTCTATTATTACGTTGTTTATGAATTTTTATTTAGAGTATGTAGGTTTTATATTGTATGTGGGGCTTTATTGAGGGTCTGTAAATTTTTACGTTATATGTGAGTTTTTATTTAGAGTCTGTAAAGGTTTTATATTGTATATGAGTTTTTATTTAGGTTCTATAAATTTCAATGTAAAAGAAATAGAATTTTCATATATAATAAAAGAATCGTTATTTCCCTCCAACTATAAATCAAATATTAAACTTATTAACGAGATGTTTAACTTAAAAATATCGGTATTTTCATTGAAAAGCATACATAATTAATCCTGTAGAATATCAATATTAATATTTTTATTTCTATGTTTATACGGGTAACATGTGCATGCCACACGTATATAGGTCAACAAAGCATTATTTGGTAGCTTTCATTTTATTTTATTTTATTTTTTGCCTCTCCTTTTGTAATTAAAGAATAGAAACCAACTTTAACAGAAACTGTATCTATCAATGACATATATGTTAGTGCAGTTCTAACTAAGCATCTTTTGGCTCATAGATAAGCTTGTTTAGTAAAGTAGTGGTACCATTCAACTTTGTAACCAACTATAGTGCAGTTTTATAGCTTCTAGTTGATTATGATTTGTTCATCGCCAGATTATCGTCTAGTTTATAAGCTATAAAGATTCTTTTTACTCTAATGACTACTGCTATATACGAAAATTACAATTATCATCTAGCATCCAACTCACCGAGCTACAACCTAATCGAATAACGGGATCTTAGAATTACAATTATTAATTATTATCAATCAAAAAAATTTCAACCATTAATTTATCGAGGTATCTGAATTGCTCATTATACGATATACTTATCTCACTAAACAACATATCTATTTCATTACTTGCATAAGATCATTACACGTGTCTACTGAAAAACATTTCAGTTAATCACTCATAATAAAATTATTTTTAACGTACACGTTTATTGTGGTTTTAATATACGAACACCTATGTGGAAAAAAATGTCATTCCATTAAATATGATAGGTTTCATAACTGAAGAAATTTGTTTATATATGAATATCTGGTATGGTAAATTGAAAATGTCAACACAAGTTTCACTTGAAAAGCAAGTAACTCTTTATTAAGTTGTTAATCCTCATCAGTTTCATGGAACTCCAACAAAGAAGTACATTGAACTAGACTTTCAACATCTTACACATAATAAACAAAAATATGATGAATAATTAATTATTATTATTATTATTATTATTAAACTTCACTAAACTATTTGGACTCCACTGAGTAAGTTGAGACTAATGATGGATTAATACCAATATAAACACACCTTTATTCCACTTTTTCTCACTCTCTTCCCTTAACCCTCACTAAATATAACAATCACACCATCCATCCACACACATACTAGACAACTAAACTCCATACACCAAACTCCCAACAACACTACACATTTCATGAACAAACCTTCATGCCCCTGCAGCAGGTTTATACTCAAATGGAAACATCAAGAGCACACCTATTCTCCCTCTCAACAAACCATTCCACAACCCAAGTTTCCGATTCCGAGTCCCTCATGCAGAATCCCAACGAAAACGACCAAGAAGAAGGCATCAGCGATCACAAATTCAACCTAGAGCTCAATCTACTCGACTCGTTGGACTCGCAAAGTTCTTCAGACAACCCCAAACCATCTGATCCCGAGCCACGAGTGTTTTCGTGTAACTACTGCCGGAGAAAGTTTTACAGTTCGCAAGCACTTGGTGGACACCAGAACGCACACAAACGAGAACGGACTCTTGCAAGAGGACAGAAACTAATGGGGTTACAGTATCCAAGTATATATGCTACACTTCCAGTCCACATGAACCATTCTTATCATAATTCTTTGGGAATCCAGGTCCATTCCCTGATTCATAAACCGTCTCACGGTTTAGTAGCTAGTTCAGGATACAATAACGTACATAGGCCTGCGATGGACCATCAGCCATCGGTTGGGAAATTGAGTGAGCATAACCTTGTCGTTGCGCCTGATAATGTGACGGAAAGTTACTGGCCGATGGGCGGCGTGCGGTTGATAGCTCATCAAGATAACCTGGAAAAGCTTGACCTTTCGCTCAAGCTATGATGGAGTTAATGATAATCTCTGGTTTTATCAGTTTCTTAAAGTATGTGTAAGTGAGTTTAATGGTTGTATATACATAGGAATTTTATGCTCTTTGATCTAGACTTAACTATGTTGTCCTGTATGTTTCTTGTTAGAATTCTTTTCTTTAATTAATGTTTTGAAAGGAATGCAGTAGAATATGTTATGTAACATCATAACTTGAATGTGTCACTGGTGGCAACAAATATGACGGACTCTCCTCGTGACATTATATTTAACAGGCAATCCGATCCAACTCCAACTATCCGAAATGGGGCAACAAAACCCTTTCATTGGGGTGTGTCTCCCCTCACCACAGGCGGCCATAAGACCTACGATTGGCGTATGATATTTTATCATAGTGGATTTGGTTTTCTAGGAAAATAGAAATGAAATATAAGCGGTAGGAAAACCGAAAACTAGAGCCAAGTGAGAGGACTGAAATTTTGAAAGGAGCAGACATGTACTAGAGTCGTATGGTACACCCACTACTTACAAATCATGTGGAGTCCACTGCGCACATTAAGGCACATAGTAAGTAGTGAATGGATGCATAGGAATAGAGCCAACATAGTGTAAACATAATTTGAGCAAAGGAGATAGCATTTTGCACCCATCTCAGATCATATGATGCAGCGTGGGTGGTTAAACGTAAACACAAAGAGCTATAACTCAAAACTCGTTGATAGATCACCAGATTATCCACGTATTCGATTTTCAGGGGAGGTTTTTTACCCAATTTTATAGAAACACAATTGCCATTATGCCATACTTATTAGTTATTACTTCTTCTGTCTCAAAAGAAGATAGGAGAAGTTTGTCTTGCATCCATGATCTACAAGTTGAGTACGAAATGCTGCTTTATAGGTAAAGTAGACACGAAAGAGCTAATAACGTTCGACAGTGCCTAATCGCACAATTGACAAAGTAAAAGGTAGAGGAAAAGAAAACAATCTTAAAGTATGGATTTTTAAGTACAAATTAAAAGTGGTTCATGTACGTGGTACCTGGAAAGTATCCTCATCTTTAAGTTGAAGGAACCCAACTTGTCTGAAACATGATACCTGGAAAGTTTGACAAGAAAGAACATTCGATTCCTCAATTCAACCCTTGTGCTGCAATTATGATACAACCAAATTTAGCAGACTAGATTGGAACATCATCTTTTATTGTACTTTAAAAATGTTCCTTATTGTGGCACAAGTAGATGCAGGTCTCTTTCGGTATGGTGCAATTGCAGGTTCGATAGTGCTATAAGTAGATAACAGTCTACATCAGAATTAGAAAATCCTATGATTCAATTGAGCATTTTGTTAGTTCAGGTTTGATTGTTCGTATGTGACTTGATCAATTCGATCAGGATCAGGCACCCGCCATAGATTTTCATTTTTCAACTATTTGACAACACAAAAACCATGAAAACCAGAATCCTTCGGATGTTTATTTATTGAATTTCATCCTAACGATATGCGTCGTGACCGATTCAATCATGACTTTGTTCCTCTCTAAAAGCTGCATAACATGTACCGGTGCACACAACAGAAAACGCGATTCCAGTGACACCTTTAACCAGGTTCGTACATAATTTCGATAAGCTTGCCTACAGATTAACTTTACAAAGTACACCTGCATAAGACAGATTTCAGAATGGTACAGTAAACATCTTCTCATGGCTGAACATTAGTTTGAGAATATCATCTTAATGACATTAACCGGATCTTGATGGTTATGGTTGATTAGAGTGACAAAAGGGCAGCAAAAGCAGAAATTGATGCATTCACATGAGAATAACATATTAAAATTCAGGATACAATAACCAGTACTTGGTGCAATTGAAAATAAATAGCCTCAACCCCTCCAATATTCCAATTTCTTGAGATTCACAAATCTAATGCTGTTGAATGGTAAAGTAAAAGAACAAATCATAATATACTCATGAAAAGTACAGCAGAAGTACCCTTTAGATTTATATAATCTGTGTATTCTTGTGTAGTCAAGTGCATGAACCTTGAAATGCCATACCTAGACTCTATAGGGTTGTCGCGAAACCATAAGCTCAAAACACAATTTCGTCTCTTCACGTTGAACTGTGGTCTGGTTTTGGTTCCCCAAAGCAGGTATCGTGGATTCAAATTTGCTACATCTTTAAGTTCTATCCCAGATGGAAAGAAAACAAAATCACACGCTATTGTAACTTGAAAGGACTTGCATTCCCCAGACCCAATTCAAAACCTTTGCTAGTCATTTAACAGAAAGGCAGACTTCAATAAAACCATAATACGCATGGATTAGCAAGAGAAGAACTTTTCATCATATTCTCCTGCCCTTACCAAAGAAAGTACTCCGGATAGCATGACAAGTACTGAGGAACTCACAAGCCCAAAGGATCATATTAGCATCGACTCAATTTCCAGGACAGTAGCACGGAGATAAGGATTGCATAAGCTCCAAATTCCAATGGTGGATGCACTGGGACAAGAGGATTTACCTATCTTTCGAAGTAACTTTCGACTTTATTCAACCATTCCATAAATTCAATGCTATGCTTGTTCATCATATAGTCGTGCAAAAATTTAGGTAGCTCATCATCTATTCCCCTCTTTTTCAGAAAGTTGTAGAACTCAGTCTGGAGCTCAGGCTTCAACTTCCTGGAAAAAAATAAAAAATACCAGTGAGTAATTTTCATCTACGCTTAAACTGGGGCAGAAACTTGGTAGAAATGTAGAGTTGAAATGCAGCACGTTGATCAATAGATTTCATATGCAACATATTCAGAGGCTTTCGTAAAAAAGTGAGTCAAATGAGTGAACTGCATAAATGAACTTTGATATAAATGAGTTACATTAATCTTCAACTAAAAAGTGAGTATAACGAACAAAAACCTACTGCCGTTCCCCTGAACTTCAAATGTAGAATGCAACTTGCAAGTTGCAACCATCTGGAGTTAGAGGTGGAATCCAAATCTCAAGATCCGGCCGTGGATCACTTCATTTCTCGAACTTTGGATGGATTGATATGGAAGGAAATTCCTCCAATGTGAGGACCTTGTAAATTGGCAGGAAAATTATTGGCATTGTGTAATTGGTTCCTGGCTTTCGATCTGGAACTTTTCCAAATTCAAACATCGATTACATAGTGAAGGGTTCCACCCTCCCTGTCCAATAGCAAGGGCCTATTTTACACCAGGTTGACCAGGAGCTTGGTGACCCAACTAAAATCGAAGCAAAACTTTCTGTGCTACAATAGGCAAGTTTGCACGATAGCAGCATGTACAAGTCCAATCTCGAAATCGCCCGGGAAAGGTGTGAAGATTGAAGGAAAGATCGAGTGGTGTATGAAAATATAGAAACTTTATGTTTTGAGTGTGGTCGCAGATCATATAGCAACCTCTTGTCCGTCGGTTCTTATTCAGTTGGCCAAGGAGATGGAGACTCCTTTGCTGAATCAAGCAAACCCTTTCGATATTCTAAATTAATTAGAACAGAATACAGAGTAGCCCCTAAAAAACTCAATCCCAACTCTCTTGCCTCATCTGAATCAGCAAGTGACGGCTTTTCATCCTGTGGGCCCTTTTGTCAATGGTGACTCACCAAAACATGTAGACTGTAGAACTTTTATCAGAGTGGACTAGCTAGGAGTATCAGCAAGTCTGACTCCTCTGTTTCAGCAAATGGAAATTTACTTTAGTATGACTTGGAGGATGAGGGCATACAAGCGATGTACTTCTCTCTGAGTTAAGAGTCAACAGGAATAGGGCAGACAACGACAACTCCAATGGAACTGCATCCTCATAATCTTTACTCTACACCTTAGTATAATTTCTCCGAGTATTGTCAATGGGGTGGCTATATCGCCCTAGAATCTCTGGGGGGATTTGGATGCTTCGGGTGAGTATGCTCTCTTATTCCAGAATTAAATAGACCTTCAATTTGGTAGTAGGGAGTTTGATGGACTCATCTGTGACTTGATCCATCCCTAGCTATCAAGACTATGAAAGATCTCATATTTATAGAACAGTAGTGACTGCAGAAGCATATGATAAAATCTTATATCATAACCTCAGATGTCGTAGTATATTTTAATCTCCAAAACTAGATGGAATCTTATGATTAACATGTGAATATTCTACATCTTCCAAATATAATCTCATATCTTTGTAAAAATTATACCTTATTATGAAGATATCCAAACAAAACAGCATATCACTAATAATTTGTAAAATTTCCCAGTATGTTTGGGTTTTTTTTTTTTTTTTGGGACATTTTTTTCTGATGTAACAGATGGCATCTACCAAGTAATTACCAGTGACATGCATTGTTTTGGTATCATGGGAAACCTTGAAAAGTATTTCACAGTTCCTGTTGTCAAACAGCAGGTTCCCTTCACCATTCTACCTGCCTGAAAAGAATTTAATTATAACTTAAATCCCAGATATCGCGAAATCTGAGAATACCAAACTTCGCTCTTTTCGTGACTGTAAGGATAATCAAGATAGTGCTGGAAACCAATTCAGAAGCCACCTTCAGGTACATGAATTGCTAAATACATCATACCATGGAACACTTTGCTTGAGGATTATCATTCCTACCAATCATTTACCTCGGGATTTCAATACTCACTACATCAGAAGTTATCATAACTAGGGTATTCATGCACTTGAAACTTGGATGTGGGTTAGGCTTGTAATATCCCACAACGGTTAAAAACAGATGGGATGAACGGTATATGTAGACCACTACTCCCCTAGGTATGAGGCAATTTGGATGATTCCAAAAGTAAATTCATGCGGGCATTGGCTAAAGCAGACAATAGTATAGCAACGAGACATCGGACATGTGTGCCAAGTCAATAGTAACCTCGCTGGTCCAAAGAGCCGACCCATTACTGGTCAGATCATTACAAGTGACATTAGAGCAGGACTATCTGGAATTGCAAGATCTAAGTGTCATGTAGGGGAGAGTGTGACACTGTATGGGAGATGGGAGCAACCCTCTTGGGCCCGTAGGGGCCACCTCTAGAATCATACACATTTGGTTGGTCTCAGGACAAACAATAACCCCCTAAATGCTCAACGAGGACGTCGAGGATTTAAGGGGTAGATTGTAACATCCCACATCAGTTAAAAGCAGGTGGGATAAATGGTAATTATGTAGACCACCACTCACCTTTAGTACGAAGCTTTTTTAGGTGATTCCAAAAGCAAATCCTTTAGGGCACCGTACCAAAGCGAACAATATTATACCATGGAGACGTATGTGGGTCAGTCATGAGTATCATCACCAACCCAATGTGCCAACCCGACCCATTAGTGGTATGGATGTTACAAGGATCGCGTGCAACTTACCTATGAGAGGAACCACCTAATCCCCTAGTTCAAATGTGGGTTGACAACATGATGGTTGATGGAGACCTTTATGGTTTTACTCGTTTGATGTAATGTACAGTTCTTTAAAAAGAGAACAAAAAAAATAAAATAACTTCAACTTTAACTAGAATTGAGCAAGTCAATTACATCTAGCGGAAACATCTATATGATGTGGGACCTAAATGAAAGGCACAAGTCCTCGTAATTTTGGGGCAAAAAATCATATAGCATGTACATTTTCCCAGCACTACTATTTATAGTTATTAACAAAGCAAATAATATCAGCACTTTTTGGTTTATATATAATGAAATCTTCGCTAAAATCTGCTCATATTTGTTCCAAGTATTCTATACGAACATGGAAGCTTGCAGGCAATTGCATGATAAATCCACAAAAACCTAACAGAAGAACACTTAGCATGTTATAACAACACAAAGAAGACAACTGGTTATAAATTAAAAACTTATTCGAAGAAAGATGTTCATATACAACTAAAATGAAAAATAATGAGAAAGGGCAGAGAACATACTTCATATTAGGACCCATGTAAGGCTGAAGCAGAGATTCATCCCGCCTGAATATATATACTTTGTCAATTTCCAAAGAATCAGGCCAGGCAGAACAAACGAATTCCATAAGTTGGCTTTCATCTCCTTTCCATATATCAACTAGCATACTGATGTGAAGCCGCAAATTCTCTGCAGTACTGTCATCAGCAGATACAGGTACATTGACTGCATCATCAAACATTGTTACTTCAATCTTAACACTCCAATCATCACTTATTTTGTTCCTTAATGTGATCCATTTTTCTCCACGGTGATCTTCCACGATAAATCTTCCAAACTTTGTCACAGGCTTTACATGCAAGACACCACAATAGAAGTAGGAATATTAATTTTCCTGAATTCCTACAAAGATCCTACATCCAAAGACGCACTCAACACATGGGGGTTCCTGGAGCCAAAGTTTTCAGCTATCTCAGCTTAGCTGTACACTTCGACTAGAGTTGAACTCGATACCACCTGAGCTATTACACTAAAAACTCAGTCCTCATATATTTCAGCAGCACAGAAAAATTTAGCTCTGAGAGAAAAACGTTTGTAGAATAGTCCACAACACACCTTAAATATGATGAATAAACCACACTACCATCAAAATTCAGCATACAGCTTAATCTATCATGAATAATGACACCAAATCGTTCTGTGCATTCCCTAATTTACCCGAACAATGGTTTAACATATTCTCTTAATCTGATATCAACGCTACACTTATGAGGTGAATTGAAATTGGCAATTGAACAATTTCCAAATGAGTGAGTAAGAATGAAAGTAGCTGTAACATTTGGAGAAGGAAACAAAGGTATGTCGAAATGATTACCTTGGTTGGAGGAGCGTAAACGGATTTGTGTTGGATCTCATTTCTGAGGATACTCACAATGTTGCAATCCTCGGCCTGAGAGGGAGACGAAGAGAATGATTTGGTGTATGCGAGGGACCGGGAGTTGTACCTTGACGGCGGAGTAGACGCCAGCAATCGGCAGCACCCCTTAGTAAGAGCTCCTCTCCACCAGCTCATACTACTGCTTCTGATTCTCAGCTCAGCTCACTCAGGTTGCTTCTAGGGTTTTGGAGGTTTTTGCGTAGGTACATTTCAAAAGTTAAGGAGCGATTTTCTAGTGTATTTTTATTTAAAGTTTGTGAATTTTTACATTGTCTGTGAATTTTTATTTAGAGTATATAATTTTTAATATAAAATAGTGAAATTTTTATATTTAATGAAAAAATCGATTTTATGTAGACTATTTTGATTTCAAAAGTTACAATTTATTTGGACTTGTTAAATGCAGGAGCCGTAAAATTGTTTTTAAGTCCGTTGCTTTTAAACATAAGGTTGTACAAGATGTGGTTCGACTATAAAAAAGTGTCATCAACAAATAAAATTTGGGAGATACTCGAAGGTCAGAGCCCCTACGTAGATCCTAATCCTGCAATTTTGCCCTCTAATTTTGCCACCTGCGGCATTGAGCTTAAAGCGTTGACAATTGGTAATGCAGATTGTAGATGTAGTAACATGTTGCATGTAAAGAAGTCCTGATTTTTAACGATGAGAAGTGAGACCTAAACTTGCTAATGGACTCGTCCCGACCTAACAATCATGGTGATATGGTTGGGCCGGGCCTAAATATAATTTAAAATACCCGGTCTGGCCTCTTAAAAGACAAGCCTGAAAGAGTCCGAATTTCCGTGTGAGTTGTCTAACAATTTATTAAACTCAAATCCTATGATCGATAAAGTCCAGTTGGAATCGATATTACATTTACGTTGGCATGTGCAGCTTCTACACTCTCAAAGACAACGAAGCGTATCTTAGTTGGTAAGACGTTTCACCTCCAACCAATAAGTCGGGGAGTCAAGTCACCCTTTGGCTATTTAAAAAAAACTCTCTTAATAAGAAGGAAGCAGTGACGCACCACAAATGCAAACCCTTCTAAAAAATAGTCTTCGGCTTATAGTAGGAGAAGTCCATGTACAGTTTGTGTGTTGAGAAATGAGTTAATTTGTTGACCATCTCGCCAAGGAAGTTAACCGATGAATTTTTGAAAAAAAACTTTGTGAATCATACTAGATCTCATTTTGTATGATACATATGTACTTCTTGACTGGTACTTATTTTGAATTTGAAAATTATAATTATATATGTATTGAGCTTTTAAATAATTAATAAGTATATATATTTCCCTTTAAAAAACGAAAAATTAGTATGTGCAAGGACTGGACTGGGCCTAGCAGGAGCCTACCTAACCTTGTGGTGTAGCATAGTTTTATATCTTATAAGTCCAACGGTCGAATAGTCTTGTCTACAAAAGCCAATATTTCGCCATGTTCTTTTGTCCCATTTCCTTGTAAGATTGTAAGATTAGACTGACTCCTAATACAGTCACTAATCAAGTAAAGTCTAGTCTTTCTTATACTTACCAGCAAACACAAGAAATTAAGAGTCTACTTCGTAAACAACACAATAGCTGCCTGAAAATCATACTCTATAATGAACTGGAATCACTATTGTCTCATTTGACAATTCTTTCGGTGGAAAATTGCATGTATTATTATATTGTAGCTCGAATACAAAATATTCGTGAATTTTTAATTCGAGGGATTATAATATTTCAAATTTAATTAACAAATATGAACCACCGTAATTACGGTGCAATGAGTATTACCTGCTATTCAATGATTGTTAAGTGAGATTAAACTCACAAATTTAAGATAAAATAATTAAAAAATCACGGTCGAAGAAAAAGTGCATAAAGTACTAAAGTTGCCTGAAATAAATTATAGTGGTACTACGCCTAGATTCGTCGATCTAGTATCTCCCAACTAGAAGCTCTCAATTAGACATGTTAAACACACGACGACTTTATAATTAATCGGCCAATGCTGCTAAATGCCAAATAATGTAGTTTACTTACTAACTCGTCTCTTTTAGGTAGCTCTAATTAGACAAGTGTTCCAATTAGCAAGTTGTAATGCAGTTAGGTAGTAGCACAAATTTGCCTTAGATTATGGAAATCATATTCTTATAAGCAAAATGGTTCAGGTCAAAGTAATCAGAAAAGAGAAAGACCAAAAGTAAAGAGTTGGTGGAACCGTGGAAGGAACGGGTCATCTTTCAACTTTCAAACCTTTAATCTAACGAACCTACTTAACAATTTCAACTACAACACTACGAAACAATGAATCAATGATTGGATTGGTTGATTTGGTTCATGTATCTTAAATCTTTATCCTCATTGACAAGTATTTCATTTCATCAAATTGGTCGATTGGATTAGTAACTTTTCTTAATAGCTAAATTGTTATTTGATATAAGTATGATGTTATGTAGATGATATGTACAATATAGTCCGACCTTCTAAAGTCGTAGTAATACGTCACGACTTATTAAGGACGAGCCTATTGCTATTTTCAAACATGGTCGTCACTCATATTCCAGGGCCGTTGCTCGAGCTTAGTTGGACTTATGTGATGAGGAAAGAATGCTTGGGTGGCTGTCGTGGTGGCTTATTGACCACGGCATCGTGTGGAAATCATTATATTGAACTAAGTTCTCCAAGGGGCCGGCATCCATATGTGTTCACCCCGACCTTCGAACAAGTCACTATCATGCTGATGAAGTTCACACGGTACCGATCTCTGATCATACCGTCACCATTGAAGTGTGCATGGAACTCATTCCGTCATGATCTTCGTCACTAATATGTAACAATATATTATTCCATCATTAATTTGGTTACTGATTCGACCATATTTGGTACTAATATCCGTCACTATTTTCTTCACCGTGTGAGTGACGCTGATTTCTTGCCGTCACAAATTCCGTCACAAATTTGTGACGGAATTGAATTGTCGTCACTATTTTTTTGGTGACGGGGTCATACGTGACGACCACTTTTTCGTCATTAATTCCGTCACTCGACATAAATTCCGTCACAAATTCCATCACTATTTTCGTCACTTTCTTGGTAGTTTCTGATAGTGGACATAACTTCGGAGTGTCAGATGCCGAGCTCCAGCGGAATTCTAATATAAATAGAGGGCATTTACACCTCATTAAGGTACGCAACTACTAACCGACAATTTACTCTCTAGACTTTGGAAGCCGAGACTACGATCTTCCAACCCCAAACACGTAAAGTCCGTACACCGGTTTGTCTTAAGCAAATTGGTCCAAAAGGGTCTAACCTCTTTTCATTGTTTCAGGTGTGTTGCGACGGCCCCATACCATTACAATAGACCTATTCATAGGGACGGCCACAAGTGAAGTTACATCCTTCAAGTGGCGTAGTGACGAACCATTTAGCCCAGTGACGGACCTAGGTCTTCACGTAGTGACGGACCCGAACTCTACGAGCTGAAGTGAACTTTATATTAAATTAAGATGTTTCTCTCTAGTTAAACTTCTAACTTTACTTTTACTTTAGTCAGATTTATACATTATCATGAAATGAATTTTAGACTTTATTTTGGCCGGATCTAACTGCAGAATGACAATACCTGAGTCACCTGACCCACATTAACATGCATGGTTTAGACTTTGTTTTGGCACACTCGAGTCCCGAGCGTTCAGTCATTTCACACCACAATTCCACAAAGCACGTACAAATGTAATGCCTTTGGAATTCAAGTGATGAACAAACCAACCCCACAAAAATCAATCAAATGAAAGATTAATAATTGGAATCAATTATAATATGGGACCTAGATTATATACATAAGGAATTAGAATTCAGATGAATGTGAGTCAAAAGTTCTGATATTATAATAAATTCAATCATAATTAAAAGTTCGAACTTGTATAGATGTTTAAAATACAATCATTGTATATGAATACTTCAATATCACAAGTGATCGGTTTCATCTATTTGACACGAGTCCGTTAGAATGAAAATTTAATAACATGAAAAGATTATCTCAGTAAATCAATGTAAACTTGAGCTATATGTTCTGATAGTTTATATAATTTATTTTGTTTAAATATTTGAATTAAAAGATATGAATATAATTTATAATAAAAAATTGATTGATATATAACTTCAGTTAAATTGTTTAATTGAAACTTTTCTCAAAGTTGAATTGAATGTTATTCTATTCTTTACTACATTTTCCTAAATTGTCTGGTTCAAACTACTTAAAACAAATATTGTTTACATGTAGTATATATAATTCAACTTTAGATTATCACTGTCATTCTAAAACAGACATGCATTACAAGTTAACATTAAGACTTAGATATAGTTGTACTCGTTTGAAAGCTCAAACTTCAAATTAGTAGCTAGAGACTTTGACTGAATTCACAGCAAAAATTGAGCATTGAGCATGATATATTAGGACAGATCAATAAAGACAGTAGCATGTAGCCTTCCTTTCCAAAATTTCAAAGAAACTGTTCAAATTTATGCATTTTGCAGGATCATTTCTAAAATACCCGGCCCTTTGTTTACCCCGAAAATATAAAACGTTATTTGTTAAACTCTATACTAAACGACCAGTAAATCACTAGTTTATATATGGCGAGCTTAGTTTTGTAAGAAACTAGAGTTAATCCTCTTTACAATTTGCTAGCATTGTAGAAATCTACTCATGATATATACACTTTGTCATGATATCAAAAAGACTACTACTACAAGAGGAAACAACTAATAGAGTGAAGTAATTATTAAAGTTTAGAGGTTGATTGGCCAGGCATTTAAATGACTCCATTTAGTTCGATGAACAGTTATTTGACCTAAAGTACACTTTAAATACTTTCATTTCAATTCCACTTCAAACACAATTTTACCAAAATTCAAATTCAAATGTCATGCCAATCAGCCCCTAGACATTATACAACAACGGATAGTACCAAACTGCGAAACATGTAGAACCAAATTAGAAATTAAATCAATACTATCCTTTGTTTTCTTTTCTTAATTGGACAGTAATGACTTGAGATATAAACAAGATAAATTAACAATAATCCATGGTGGATCACACAATTAGAATCCAAATAATTCAATAAAAGAAAACAGTTCATGTGATCAGACAGCTTGCTTTGATGCATACTTTGTTGTTACTTTGTTGTTGCTTAATGCACATCATCATAATCATTAATTACTGTTGGTGGATATAATGTGTTAATTAGTACAACAATTCATACCCAAACAGTCTTTATTCCGTGTTGATCTTTGGATTTGCCGATTCATCACGCTTTTAAAACGCGGGACCGACCAAATTAGTTGACAGTATACTTTTAGTGTTTATATTGAGCATTTGTTTTATTCAACTGAAATTTACTGAATATAACTGAACTAAATAAATTTAATAAACTGAATTATTAATGTATAAATTATAACTAATTAAAATTAAAAATTAAAAATTATACTGAACTGCATGAAACTGAACTGAAATGATTTTAAGTTGAATATAACATAGCTTGTTTAGACTCAAACACGGATCGGATAAAGAGGTTGGGAATAGAGTAGACATTCAAATCGACCATGAACTAAACAAGTTTACTCAAACCATCTTATTATGATGGATAAAGTAGAATTAATTGATAAGATGACTAATCGTCTAATGTGAAACATACACTTCATCACTAACTATCTGACTAATAAGCTTATTCGTGTATACTTCTATAAATTCGTGTGAAACATTTCTGCGGAGTGGACAAAAAAGGCATTTAAAGAACTTGTGTATGAACAAGTGTGGACATGTAAATGATTAGTTCACAGTTCTCACCAAACAAAGTAAATTTAACTAACCACATGATAATGATTGTGTTACTGTACAAGTAACGAAGCATGCTACAATGTTCCCAGATTAATTATGCATGCCTAATCTTTAATCATAGCTTAATAGCTGGCTCCCAGCTTCACATGGGTAATTAAGATAAGATTAAGACAAATTTCCTTGATTTATGAGTAACAACTGAAATTCAAATCTTCCTTTATGACCTTTGGCTTTACGACATATTGGGACTGATCGTTAAACTTTGTGCATTGCGTTACACTTATCATTACTATTAAAGTAGATGTATGAGATTACTTCAATCTACCTTTAAGTGTAATAATCGTTATTCATTGTTATTCTCACTTCTCTTATCTCAAATTGAAGATCGATCGAGTATAGTATAAATCAAGAGAGTCGTACCAGTTTCTTTCACTTACAAATTTACGATACATTATTATTTACTGGAAATAGAACGTAATTATAATTTAATACTCCATCCGTCTATCTCTCTATGAGCGCAACAATTTAGGGGTTGATTGGCCGGACATATTTAAATGTACCAATTTGGTTCGATGAACAGTGATTTTGGTCTAAAATACACTTCAAATACCTCCATTTCAATTCCATTTAAATACAATTTCATCAAAATCTCATTTTCAATTTCATTTGAAACACAATTTCACCAAAATCTCCGTTCAAATGCCATGACCAGCCCCTTAGTTTTGTGGAAAATTGTATCACTTTTACAGGTACGAAGAGAATTAACATGCAGTAGCACTGTAGCAGTATGTATTTGCTCTTGTTCACGAGCAGGCAAACTTCTTATTGCAAGGATTCATTCAAACATTATGGGGGCAAATTTCAAATATTTGATACTGTGATTTTGCATTGTCCATTTTGAGAAGTTTAAACTTTATAAGCAATTTTCACAAATTGACAAGAAAATGTTAATTGATAGTAGTTGGCTACCTGGTAAGTGGTTAGAAGAAATAAGAGAAGAGTAATAACAAGGAATCGTTCAAGTGAATTACCATTACTCATTCTCAAAAATGAAGCTCATTTCCTTCATAAAGCTATACAAGTAGAAGAAATACTTAGAATTCTGGTGTGACAAACATTGAAAACATGAAAGACAACTGGTACAACAATGGAGTAAATGAAATGTACATATATATTTCCATTCATCAACCAAACAAACAAACAAACAAACAAATGTGTGTTGGAGTATCCCTAACAACAACCAAAAACTACAGACTACCACCACCAGCAACACTGTAATCAATCAGAAATGTAGTAGAACTACCATTTTGTAATAATAATGAGTACCAATTGATCATCATCATCACTTCACTTCCAAGCATAAACAAGCAAAGAAAATTCTGAATAAGGATGCCCAACAAACTCCTCATCTTCACTATTAGCCCATTCCATCACCGACGAGCTACAGCTCCCGATCGAAACCGCAGACGACAACGACGAACTCGACGAGCTTCGTCCCGACCGCATTCGCAAACCCGCCCCGCCCTTCTTCCTCTTCATCCTCTTCTCCTCGAACCCCAACCCGAACGAATGCTGCTGCTGTTGCACCTGGGGCTGCGACCACATTACCATCGCATTGTGACTATTCTTGCTGCCATTATCATTCTCATAGTCTGAAGAAGAAACCGTATCTATTCTCTGGTTAAACACAGTGAACATAAACAAAGCATAGCCCTCATGATCACCATCAAACAGCCAATTGTACACATCCCACGACACTTGAACGAGAGTACCGTCGATTTTGATAATGTCGTTGCCTCTGAACTTCCATTTCAGGTGCTTAATCTGCAAAGTCCTGTTACCATCAACGGTGAAATACAGTTTCGGGTCAGGACCCGTTTTGCAATTGATTGAAATGGACCTGTCTCGACCCGAGATGTTGAGTTTGGTAGAGTACACCTTCGTTCTGTGGACATGTTCTCTTCTCAACACCATGGTTGATTGTTGGAGCTTGAGATGGTTTCTCTGAGTTTTCAAATAAGCTTATTTTGGCTCATAGTAGTTTGAGAACACATATACTACAACATAACTGTGAATCACGAGCTTGACAAGACCTGTAGAACTGATTGTATTTGACTTTCCACTCTAAAAGCTAACAACACACTGAACCCTTCGACCTAGTGGAGGCATCATCCAATGAGATAAATCAAGGGGACCAGATGAGTAGTATTTGGCTTCTCGTTTGGCAATTTTGTAACATCGATTTCTCAGTCTTGTACTCCAGGTATCCAATATTATAGGAAATGGTCTTTTGTCCTCCTCACTAATTAGTTGTACACACGATGGCGATGTAGAAATTGGAAACGGGTTCAGGTCCGGATCCGTATTTGGCGGCGGAGAGGTCGTAGAAGATCCGGGCGGAAGGTGAATTGGACAAATTGAGCTTTTTGGAGACTTTTCTGGAGAAGTAGCTCCATGGGAAGGGTTTGATGTGGAGGTGGAAGGAGGCTTCTTATGGTTTTATGTCGGAGAAATGGTGGTGATTGTGGTGGTGGTGGAAATGGAGGTGGAGGGAGCGGCCGAAGAGGGAGGAGCGGGACCAGGAGAGGGCGAAGAGGCCGATTTCGGTGGAGTAGAGACAGGTGGTGAGGTTGGGGGTGGTGATTGTGGTGGTGGAAGGGGCGGAGGAGGGGCGGAAGCAGGAGGGAAAAGGGGAGGAGCGGTGGTTGGGGTTAGTTGACATTGCAGTCAAGTGTTTGATGAAATGGTTGAGAGAAAAATGGATGGAAATTGTTGTGTTTTATGTGGGAAACTGGACAAGGGAAGGAAGAGTCTGTGGGTTGGAATTTGGTTGGACAAAGTCTGTGAACAACTTGAAAAGAGTTGAAAACTCACAAATCAATTTATAATTTCCTTGACCAGATTAGGGATTTGCTCTTTCTTATTTTCCTTTTCCTTATGGTGATTTCTTTCTAGACTATTTTTATTACAATTGTATTATTATCGTAAACTCCTAGAATTTTAAGTCAATTTCAAATAGATTAAAGAAATTTAAAAAAATCACTTATATTAACAAAGTACACATTTTTTTTAAAAATCTACATTTATATAAATGGTAGTACAATGTTTATATAAATAGAATTAAATAGTGTCAATACAATATTTTAGATTTGAATTACATGTTTGCACTACAACTTTTAGATGAACTTTGGGTGTTCTGCTTTTTAAAGCAAATTTAGTCTTTAATTTTCTTATTGATTCAATTATAGTGTAATTACATGTATGATGATGTTTAAAAGTTTTGAATCAAATATATTATGTAGAATGAATATGTAGGTTTATTTGGGATCTCGAAATCCCGTCCGAATCACAAAGTCCCAATTCCGAAAATTTTCGACTTTATTTGGGACGAGATTGAGATGTTAAATAATTGTTCCGATCACGAATTCCCATTCCCGAAATTTCAAAGTCCCAAATTTCCCGCCCGACGCCCACCCCATACGGCCAATACGCCTAACTCTTGGCTTGACTCTGTGTTGAGACATACTAGACGAGAGGTGTGACGAAGATTACTACATAGTGTGTCATATGGGTTTTGAGGGTGCTAAGGTGGCTTTTTGGAGTGCCGTGTCGACGGTCTTTTTTTTTTAGGCTTGTTGGAGTTCGGGATGTTAATGATTCCGGTTAATATTGTCTATCGTGATGGCCTTGGTTTAGTCTCGGATCCGGATTGAGAAATCGTGGATTTTTTAAGTGAAATTTTAAGGCCCGTTGGTCCTTTGGTTGTATTGGTTTGGGCACTATTGTCAACTTGTATTGTACGAAGTTAGTATCAGGTGGTGGGTTTTTTTTGGGACTTGACCCCGAACATTTTTCATGCTCTTGTAAAATTGAATTTTATTAATATAATTTTTATCGTTTAAAAATTTTTTTTATGAGTGAACATCTTAAATGCATATGTATATTCTCGATATCTTTAATGAAACATGTATTTTTTTATATAACTGTAGTGTATGTCTCTTCTAATTCTATAATAATGTCTCAGGTAAGGATTATCATGTTTTAAAGTATTATATGTATAAATTAAGAATACCAGTTGATCTTGTAGACTTCTTATCAATCCACGTCTTCCAAGATTTTGTGAAACATGAAAGTGGTAAAAATGTGTAATAACAATGGTAAATGTATAATTTAAGTGTTACAAGAAAAACAGAATCCCCTATCGTGTACAAAATAAATTCTATAGTTGAGGAGAGACGTTTTTTTTCCTCCCCGCATGGATACAAATAGATAAGTGGGGATTAATTCTAACTCCCACATGAGGAAAAAAAGTAAAAGGGCCTGAGAAGAAAGAAATATTATTTGCTCACTATACATTGCTAACATCAGAACATTAAATAATCGAGAATCTCGAGTAACCCGCCAAGCCGCTAAGGTAGCTAAATTAGAGATGACTCCCTTATATAGAATGGGTCCTATGTGATCCCATCTATCCATAGTCTCATCAAAGATTCTCTTTTGATTTTGCACCAACGAGTAGAGGAAGAGGAAAAAACCGAAGATTTCACATAGTACTTTTGTTTTGAACGAAAAATCAATCAAGTTGATTTCGTACCCTTCGTTCAAGAAATCTCTCTCATTCTTACTATAGGATCGTGGTTGGATCCACATATGTTTGGTAAACTTCTCCTTGGAGAACAATAAAAAATGGAACGTGTTCAATTGGAACATGAAAACGTGATTAAATATGTCCTAGTTACTATTTGGGACACAGTTGAAGAAGGGAGGGGATTCTCGGACGCTGAAAAGGATCCAATGATTTTGAAAGAATTGAACGAGGAGTTGTATGGAGTGAAAATTTCATGTATGGTTATGTAGAGTGGCAGTAAAGTTGGTTTATATATATGTCAACTTATCTTTTTAATTATTTATTGAATGTAATGTTTTTTTAATAATCTATCAATTTATATAATATACTGTAAAAATATAATAAATATACGAACTCGATTGAGGGAGCTAGTAGGATAGAGTTGTTCGGTTCGGGTCTTCTACCTCACTCTCAATATCCCAATTAGTGTCTTACTCTCCGAAAAATGATACATATTATTCTAATTAGAATTTAACTACATATGAGTTAACCATGATAAAACGTCATCAACTTATGATTAGGAAACTTTTACGGTCTTACTAAATATTTTCATCTACGTTATTTTACACGGCGCCAACACTTATCTTCTCCTTTACTTTCTTCATTCCGTTCTTCTTCACGTTTCTAAATCAACTTCAACAAGGATCCATCCTAATTCCCAAAATCTACATCTATTATACTGGTTCCATTCGCATTATTCATCTTTTGACAAATTATTAGCCGACAAACCGAACCAATTGCACTTTCTCGGATTCAATTCGGAGGTATTTTATCGATTTTAAGGTTTAGTTTTTTTTTGTAATGGTACAATAATTATTTTAACTTGTTAAATTAATATTAATATAGTTTGTCGTGTATTTTTTATTTAGCTAAAAGTAGTTTAAGCAAGATTAATTTTAGTTGGAGTTGATAGTAATCTCATTCTTTTATTTTATTATAGTTTAATTTATGAAAATGAGATATTAATTAGAATATTAAAAAAGTGAGATAAAATATTCGCACCTAGAATCATTGGCAATTTGGTTGAGACGGGTTGTTTCCAACCATGTTTTGGTGGTTTAGTTTAGTTGCTTTAGTTGGCAAGTTAGTCCACGTTGTGCACGTAATGAAATGGTGAAAGACATGATTACATGAATGATCTCATCTCTTGTCATATATTGTCGCTACTTGCTATATTATTGGGCAGTGCAAAACTTCCCATTTTACTGCATCCACTTGATTTCTACACGGAATTGAATTGGTATTCTAGATTTCTAGTATTCTCTAGTCAGTCAATCAGATCTACTAGAATCCTATGTCCACTTGTTAATCGCACCCTTTCGGTTAAATGTAACTTTGGACGTATATAACGTTTGTAAAATTATGCACGGTTGAACTGATGAACTATTAAAATATTTTTATGAGGTTTGCATAATTGCATTATACACATACTAATATTCATAGTCTATAATGAAGATTTTTTTTATAGGTCAAAAGAGTCAAGCGGATGTTTTGCTCCGTATTAAACTTAGTTGATTCAACCCGAATTGAATTTGCTCAATTTTTTTGAAGTGGCTTTAATTTGATTACTCTACTCCAATGTAATTATATTACTATTTTTTTAGGTACGTACAAGTACAATATTCAGTTGAATAAATACTTAACATCAATAATTATGAAACACGTAACTTTTTGATGACGGGGTATCCCAGTTTGCTACTCGACTACAAACGTTTTGACTACAGTACTATTCAATTTCAAATACATATTCTCATATTTTGTGTTTGTCATGAAATGTTCTTTATGTGAGTACTCCAACCCAAACTGTAAGCCCAAACTTCACTGCTGACATTAGCCTTAGTAGAAACCTGAGCCACTGTACATGCCTGTAGCCCAATTTCACCCTAGCAAACCCAATTCTGATCTTAACAGAAATATGAGCCCAAATCCAGTAGCCCAATTTGATCCTATTATATCCAATTTGCCTTTTTCCTGACCAAGTCGACTTTCTTAGCCCAAAATTTGATTAATTGATTCCAAACAAACATAAAAACATATGTTTTAATTAATAACAATAATATTTTTTTGATACTAAATATCCCTATCGAGATAACTTATTCGGATATTATATCTCTCGAGACTTTATATATTAATTATCTACACTAGCTTTTTTTAAATGGAAGATCACCAAAATAGTTAGCGATTAACTATTTTATTTTGTCAATTTCCTATCTTTTTATCAGTACTAGATAATTGGCACACGAGTTCGGTACTCAAGTACGCACTTTAAAACTATTATTTTTGTTGAAAAAAGTTTTGAATTTATAATTTACACTATTGAAGAATTATTAGTTATAGTGTAATTTTAATAAGATTAAATCATATACATTTATGTGTTGCACCTGGAAAAAGATATTAAAATGAGGGGTAAAAAAGGAAGATGAAGAGTTGGTCTACTAACTAATTATCAAGTGGAGTAGCATCTCATTTTTCATGATTTATATAGTTGTAAGTTGTATCGCATAATAAAATATAGTAAACGTATGTATTTGTGGATAAGGAATGATTTATATAGTTGTAAGTTGTATCGTAAATAAAAAATAGTAAACATACGTGTTTGTGGATAAGGAAGAAGGGAAGTGAGTTCTCATCTAGAGTGATCCATTGTGTTGTGTAGCCTAAACACCTGCAACGAGAGGGCACATGTAGTGATGTAGATACAGTAACTGGAAATGTGATGTGTTGAAAATTTTGTGAATTAGGCCAACAACCGCCATTTTATTTAACATGACAATCTAACTCGATCTCTGTCTTTTTTGTACTCAATTATATCAAATGGATCTTAAGAATCTAAAACAAATCATACCATCACCCACCACATGACATGAGTAAAATTACAAAAGATCCATGTATCTTCATAATTATCATTGTCTCTTCTCTTGTCAAACATGAGATTCTCTTCTATCCACACCATTATTGTATTTGACCAACACCATCAAACCCGACACATTATTTCGTATAAGTAAGTTGTAGGATTGTGAATGTGATCACTTACATCAAGCGTGTAGGGTTCACTTCAAATAGTGGATGAATACATATATTATACACCAACATTTTGGTAGATAATTGATGAACCCAATTAGTCATGTATGCTGTGTGCAAGAGTACCTAGATGACATTTGTGGCACCAATTCTCTTCAATCCCGTCCCTACGAATATGATCTTCAAAAACATTAAATGCCTGTTTGGATGGACATTTGAGTGGGCATTTGAATGAATTTTGTGTTTGGATGAACATTTGAGTGGGGTATTTTAAGTGTATTTTAGGCCAAATCACTGTTCATCGAGCCAAATGGGAATATTCAAATTCCCATCAAAACACCCCCTAAGTGTATATCCATTTTAGTTTTTATTGGGGGGGGGGGTAAGAAATTAAACCCACTCAAATTAATCTATAATATTAAATGAATCGAAATTTATTGTTAAACAGCGATATCGCTTGAGTATCTTGAATACTTACTATTAACAACTCTCCCTCCTTATATATATTACACATACTAGTATAACTGCTTATATATATATTACAAATACTAGTATAAAGCGATTGGTGTTGAAGAACTATGGTGAGACAAGTAGCAAAAAAAAATCAAAGGAAGAATGATGGCATGCTTAGTAGCATGATTAAATACATCAACTGCAAAATAATGAGAAAGATAGAAAAGCAAAAAAGGAGTACTGAAACTGATTACAGCTTTAAGGTTTTCCATTTGCGGGGAGCAAAATCAATTCCCAAACAGGGAGCAAGAGCAACACATCATCAACTTTCTCCGGGTGCATATGAACTTGGACGCCCACTCATATATGAAATAGTGTTCTGTGAAATGAATATTACGTGCGAGAAAATAATATTTAAAAAAAACAATTTACGAGTGTGAAAAAATTAATATTTTTATTCACCTATTAGAAGTGTATATATGTAAGGCAATTAGACTTGTTAGTGATATTAACATTATATATTTTTTTAAACGGCTAAAAATTATATTAATAAGGATCAAGAGTACAAGGAGTGTACTCAACCAAATAATTACAAAAAGAATAAAACATCTCGTTCAAACCACCACACATGTTCTAGAATACATCAATAAAACTATTGAAACCAAATACAAACATCAACTAATAAAAAAACTTCAAATTTCAAAATCGTGCAGTTTTCAAAGCCGGCCAATATTAACTTGTTCAGCCGTGATTGACGAGGATCCAACTTTTCCATCCAAGATAAAAGTTAAATATCAGTACAAAATTTACAACCCACTTGTGGGACTGACCAAGTTCACACTGACTAATGTCACGTATAGGCTTTGAACTGTAAACAATGGTGCACTAATAATGGAGTATACATGATACGTTACAACGGCAGGTAGAACAGACACTCTAGCTAGGACCTGAACAAGAGAGCATGAATTAGCAGCAGCAGCATAAATTGGTCATATGAGGAACTTAGACTAGGAAACTTGCAATTAAAGACGATGAGCTACGTATAAATATTAGAGACGAAACAACGAATCTTATTC
>JAYMSP010001622.1:0-30290 GCA_036897095.1 Plantago elongata | reverse complement strand
TGCGAGAGCAGCTACAGAATCAGGAGCAGGAGTCGAGACAGATGCGAGAGCAGCTACAGTCGCAGGCGAAGATGTTGGAGCAGTTCCAACAATTTATGACCACATACACTCCGCCCCCACTACCCGATAGTTCGTAGGTTTTATTTGATGTATGGATAACCCACCACCCTCTAGTTCGTAGATTTTATTTGATGTACGGATAATTTTATACGATATATATATAAATTATAATTATATTTGTGCCATTAAAATTGTGTGCTTTTAAATTTCCGCATATATAAATTATATTTGTAATAAAAAAATATATTTGTAAATTAATTTTTTCTTAAAAATACACAGTTTCTAACGGAATGGACAAATTCCGTTAGAAAATCTAGCCGGTTCCGGTTTGAACCAGAACCGTATTTTCTAACGGAATTCGATATCCCGTTAGAAATTTCTAATAGAAGAAAAGTTCCGTTAGAAATTGTTTCTCACGACTTGTTTCTCACGATGTTTTGTTCGTTAGAAATTCCGTTAGAAACCTCAATTTCCGTTAGAAATTCCGTTACTAAAACGCTGTTTTTCTGTACTGTTGGTAGTTTTTAGAAAATCTATTAAACATATAAGATTCTATGTTACTGTGTTAAGCTTCTTTTTGTGTACTAATGCTTGTTGTATCTTAAAAATGAGATTACATCTCAGTCATTTTTTTCTTGATAGTTTTTAGACGATATGTTAATTATATAAGATTCTATGTTACTGTTTTAAGTTTCTTTATGTGTTGTTATATCTTAAAAATGAAATTATATCAGTCATTTTTTTGCTTGATAGTTTTTAGACGATCTGTTAAACATTTAAGAATCTATTTTATTGTTTTAAGCTTCTGATATTATGTTTCTTTAATGGTTTTAGTAGATCCTCTGATATACGCTGTTGTACTAAATTAATCTGTTTTAAGAGCAAATACTCTTGTTTTAAATTAATCTGTTGCTAATTTAATACTATATATTACTGATTTTAGCTTATAACATAATTGTACTTCTAAAATGTGTAATTTGAGTTTTAAGATGTAACGTTACTATTTTAGTACTATATGTTATGGTTAGAACGCTTAGCGTTATAGTTTGAAATGGTTCTTCTAAGATGTGTAATTGTAGCTTTAAGATATATTGTTATTGTTTTAGGCATATATTATGGTTTAAAAGGTTTGTGCTTTTCAAATGTTAATTATAAACTGTGTAATTGTAGTTTTAGACGGCATATGTTACTGATTTAGTATGCGTAGTTATTGTTTTTAGGATTTATATTCCACATTCTAAATCCCTCGAGGATAATGGTGAACCCTAAACCAACTGAACACCCCACAGAGCTACGGTCTTAATTAGGGTTTAGGGTTTAGGACAGTGTATATGTGACCGATTTAATATGCATAGTTAGTTATTTGAATATGTATATTATAGTTCTATGGTATTTGTTCTATATAAATTGAATGTGTATTATAGTTTTTAAAAATTCAGTTGTTGATTTAATGTTTTATGCTAATGTTTTTAGATGTGGAAATAAATTGCTACTATATTATAGCATTCTATTGTTTTAGAAACATAAATTAAGGTTTTAATAGGACATGTTATTCTTTTAATCTTACGTGTTGTGGTCTTAACAGAGAATGTTGATATCAAATGATTATTGAAAGGTCTCACTGTAATGTGACAAGAGTTACTAGAAGTGTATAAAAAACACTACAATGAAGCAACAAGCAAGCAACAAGGCGTCTTTTTTTTTTTGTTCTTTCAATATTGTTTGTAATAATTGAATGTTCAAGAATATTATTTTTCAATATATGGTGGTTTTAAAAGTCTGTGTTATTATTTAAATTCATCAGTTACTGTTTTAATATTATTTTGACATGTTATTGATTTCTAAAAAATTTAAAATGTTCATGTTAAATAAGGTTTTACATTATCTCTTAAAACTACAATGAACAATATTAAAACACAAACGTATCAACTTAAAACTATCAAGAAAAAAGATAGGGGCTGATTTATATAGAATTTGAATGGGCATTTGGATGGATTTTGGTGAAATTGTGTTTGAAATGGAATTAAAATGTGGTTATTTTAATTATATTTTAGGTCAAATCCTGTTCATCGAGCCAAATGACTGATTTTAATCCTATGCTAAACCGCCCCATATAATTTGGTCGAACAAATTAAAACATCAAATGAATGGTTGATGAACTATACATGTATCAACTTATGTATCTTGACCACTCTAGTCACACAGCTTCCTACTGAACGGTAATTGTTTGGCACACATTCAATTCCTGGATTAGTTTGAGCCACGCCTGACGCCACCATTCCTATCTAAAATCCACTCATTATTATTTAACAATTTCTTCTTCTACTTCTTCTTCTAAAACAAAACAAAAAAGAAAAAAAACAGAGAAAAAATGGCTACCACCAGGTGTCATCACCTTCATCATTGCTCTAAAAAACTAGGCGTCCATTTGAAGAAGCCATCATCTTCGTTTTCTTTGTCCAACAACAACAACAATAACTCATTCTTCTTCAGGCTTAATTTCAGCAAACTCAATCACTTTTCTTACTGCTGCCTACCACCAACTACTACTACTACTAGCTCTACCAGTGATGATGATGAAAGGCGGCCTCCTTTTGATCTTAATTTGGCTGTCATTCTTGCTGGTTTTGCTTTTGAAGCCTACTCCACTCCACCTGTACGTAATTTCTCTTCTTTTTCTTACCAATTAAGCTCTGTGTTGTTCATTTTGCAAAATTTCACTACACTCTTTTTATGTATAGCCCTACCCAATCCAATTGTATCATTTTCATTCTCGGCTCGAAACTTCAATGTTACATGCACTTGTTACACTTTGTAAAATAATGAGATTTTGCCGTAAGATAGTTTCATAGACAAGTCTGTATATTTATACAAGAAGAGCAGCACCCCTAAACTTGCTGCTTAAGCTAACATATATGCTTAATGGGCTGGACCAATAATCATACGTATCCTCAATACTCCCCCTCAAGTTGGCGCGTGAAGATCTCGAACGCCCAACTTGCCATGAAGAAACATAAACCGCTCAGTTCGCTCAGAACTGAGCGCCTTGGTGAAAATGTCAGCCACCTGATGGTGGGAGGAGATGGAGTGTGGAGATACATCACCACTCTCAACTCTTTCACGAACAAAATAGCAATCCATTTCAACATGTTTAGTGCGTTCATGAAAGAGGGGATTAAGTGCAATGTGGCGAGCCGCTTGATTATCACAAAAAAGAGGAGTAGAAGTCGATTGTGGAGCTTCCAAATCACACTATAATCATCGAATCCACAATACCTCACTAATAATAGTGGCCATAGCTCGATATTTTGCCCCAGCCGAGGAACGTGCCACAACGGTTTGTTTCTTAGTTCGCCAAGTAACTGGTGAACCACCAAGAGAAATGAAACATCCCATACTAGAACGTCGTGTGAAAGAACAACCTCCCCAATCAGAATCCGAATAAGCTTCCAAGGTGAGAGAGCTAGTAGATGGAAGAAACAAACCTTGTCCAGGTGTCATTTTAAGGTAGCGTAGAACACGAGTGGCAGCTATCATATGTGATTGACAAGGATCACAGAGAAACTGACTCAACTGATTCACCGAATAAACAATACCAATTCTGGAAGCTTGGCGAAGCCCATATAGTGATTTGTGCAACTTACAAACACGAGCATCATCTGCCTTACCGAAACCTTGAGGTAATTTCATGTAAACATTGTCATCCAAATCACCATGCAAAAATGCATTGGTGACATCTAATTGATGGATCTCCTAATTTTTCTTAGCGGCAACAGTTAATAAACAACGCACAGTAACTAACTTGGCAACTGGAGCAAAAGTCTCATGGAAATCAATGCCTTCGACTTGAGTGAAACCTTCTGCTACAAGGCGCGCTTTATATCGTTCAACTTCCCCACTAAGTCTATACTTATCTTATAAACCCATTTTGAATCAATTGCCTTCTTACCAGGAGGTAGGGGAACTAAGCTCCATGTTCCATTTTGTTCAAGGGCCAATGTCTCCTTTTGCATAGCATCCACTCAACGAGGATCTTTCACAGCTTGTATAAAATGTCGAGGCTCATCGCGAGAAGTGATGGATGCTAAAAGTGTCTTATGTGTATCAGAAAATCCATCATAAGAGACAAATAGAGATAGAGGATATACTGAAGAGGAGCTTGACGTGGACGTGGGCCGTGAATGATCAATTGAAGGAGGCAAGTCTGCGAGATGTTTTGGTTGTGCTCGGACCCGTTCACTATGCCGAACACCATCACATTCTCGTCTGACTAAAACACGCTGTTCAAGAATGTTGTTCAAGAATATTTGACTGCTCAACTTCATTAGTTACATTAAGTGAAGCAGTATCATCATTCTCATTGGTTGGAGGGTGAAAAGATCCATCATCATGGTAAGGTTCAGTATTAGTAGTAGCATGGTGATTTCCAGTTGACTCATCACTAAAGTTATCCACGATGGCTTCATCAAAATTATGGTGTATGGTGTTGGTGTTGGGCTTGGACTAGAGGTCTTGTAAATATAGTCATGAGCAGCTTGCACAATTGTAACAAAACTTAACATCGCGGGGTGTGTATATCTTGATCACTCTGTTGGAGACTACCTTTAAAAGGAAGAAATTCTTCATAAAACGTAACATCGCGGGATGTGTATATCTTGTGAGTTAGAAGATCAAAAACCCGATAGCCCTTTTGTCCGTATGGATAACCAAAGAAGACGTAAGGTCGCCCTCTTGCTCGAAATTTATCTCCCCCTTTACTATTATCACGTGCATAAACTAAACAACCGAAAACTAGTATATGGGCATAAGTTGCCGCCTTACCCAATAGAACTTCATGCGGCGTTTTATTACCAATGACACGTGAAGGTAGCCTATTAATAATGTAAACCGCTGCAAGGACACACTCACCCCAAAATTCAAGTGGTAGACCAGATTCAAAACGAAAAGCACGTGTGATTTCTAATATATGTCTATGCTTTTGTTTAACCGCACCGTTTTGTTGTGGAGTATCCGTGCAAGATGTTTCCAAGACAATACCATGCTCACCATAATAATTTAGCATTTGTTGTGATTGAAACTCCAAACCATTATTGCGCGGATGCGCTTGACCTTATCGAATTGAGTTGAGACCATATTGCAAAAATCAGAAAGAAACATGCTAACATCAGACTTCTTATTCATGAAAAATATCCAAACACCACGGCTGAAATCATCGACAATAGTAAGAAAATAGCGAGCTCCAGTAAAAGATGGAATTTTAAAGTTGCCCCAAATGTCACAATGAATTAACTCAAAACATGAAGAACATTTAATTGAACCAACTGAAAATGGTAGCCTACTTTGTTTGGCTTTTAAGCAAGCGTCACAAAATTTGTCTTTATCACAAAAATTATATGAGAAGTGCAGTTGTTGTAGTTTCTCATGAGATGCATGTCCCAATCGTTGGTGCCATAACAGTGAACTACTCAAAACCGACATTGCCGCCCCTTCCTTTCGAAATGAATCCAAGCAGTAAAGACCATCACTGACTTGCCCCACGCCAATCAGGCTCCTGGAATGTATGTCCTGTAAAATACAAAAATACCCTAAGAATATCATTGCACAATTTAGGTCTCTTGTTAATTGACGAACCGAAAGTAAATTGCATTTGAAATCAGGAATATTAAGTACTCAGACTTATAGTAATTCCACCAGGAAATATTAGATCACCAACACTCTTAACTGGGATTGCATCGCCGTTCGGAATGTGAACCGGTAAACTAATGTTGCGATCATCATTATTCACCAAAATTCTATCATCACAAGTGATATGTTCAGTTGCACCTGAGTCAATCACCCACGGTTTATCAAAAGAGAACTTACCGGCAATATTTGTGGTTGGGGAGATGGTGTTATCAATATTGTTTCCTTCAATTGTTTTGAAAAACTGCATAACACGATTGAATTGGTCGATGTTTAAGCCTGGTATAAGACTATTATCAAATCCCACTTGGGCTGCTCTCGGAGTACTTGTGCGCTTAGTATGATCACGACCTAAGTCATTATGGCCCATACTCTTCCTTTACCAAAATCACGCTCTGCATCGTTGCCTTTAAAATCTCTGTTTTTTCCAAAGTTGCGTCCTCCGTCTATCGGTTTTCACTATCTTGAAGGGTAACCATGGATTTGATAACAAGTATCAATGGTATGATTAGATTTCTTGCAATTGTCGCAGTATCGTGCTCCTTTGTCACGAGATTGATCCCAAGGGAAATTATGATAAGCATCTCTTCCAACATCCTTCTTAGTCTGGAAAGCTGAAACTTCAGTCAGTGGTCTTCTTCTTGAGGTTATCTGTCGTTGTTGCTCATCCTGAGAAACAAGGTGATAAGCCATCGCTAAACTCGGAGATAGCATCGTACTCAAGATCTGAGTTTTCACAGTACCATATTCATCATTCAAGACCATCAAGAAATCATACAATTTTTCACAATCGCGGATCTTGTTCAGTTGGCATGAGGTTTCACACTTGCATCCACCACAACTGCATCGCGGTATTGGAGTTACAGATTCAATCTCATCCCATAATCCACGCATATTAGTGTAGTAACTCGAGATTGTCATGTCCCCTTGCCGAACTCGTGTTACAGTTCTTCTCAATTTGAAGGCTCGTGGTGCGCTTGCTGTCCCAAATCGTTCAGCTAGATCGCTCCATATATCAGCAGCCGTTAATGCAAATTTAACACTGCTGCGTATCTCCTTATCCATGAAAGCCGTCAACCAACCTTTGACCATGGCGTTGCACCTCAACCACCGTTCTGAGTCTGGATTATTTGATGGTTTGGGAAGAGAACCATCAACAAAACTCATCTTGTTTTTGGCAACAAGGTGTTGCTCATCATTCACCCAATCTCCATAGTTGCCATCTCGAAGGAGATCTCCCACAAATAATTGACCAGGATTGTCGGAAGGATGTAGATAGTAGTGAGAGTTCGGGTGGATTGAGGAGACAAGACTTCCAGCAGAATTGCTAGTGCCTTTCGGATCTATCATGTCGAAGTTGAATATGTAACCGGCAGTGGCTAGTTTAGTTTGCTAAGGTTTCGTTTACCAGGATTTCGGAGCTGGTACCATGTAAAATAATGAGATTATGCCGTAAGATAGTTTCATTCATAGACAAGTATGTATATTTATTCAAGAAGAGCAGCATCCCTAAACTTGCTGCTTAAACTAACATATATGCTTAATGGGCTGGACCAATAATCATACATATCCTCAATACACTTTGTTCTTTTCGTCTCAAAACTCATTAATTTCAGATTCACTTGTTTTTTATTTTACAAATTGTGTTTAGACGAAGAGAACAATATTTGGATGGGTGACATATTATATTACAAACTGTGATGGGATTTGGAATCAAGAATGTTGTTAGTTTCCTTTTGCAAACTAACACTCTTTTTAGGCCAAGTTTAATACCTAGCTAATCCAATTCTATGATTTAATTTATTTTTCGTCTTATTTGTTAGAAACTCCAAGGGTGACTATCTCATATAACAATGTGTGAATGATGGATTTTGGAAGAAAAGAATGTTGTTTTTTAGGCCATTATGTAACCTATCCCTTTAAGTCTACGGGGCATTCCACGACGAACCCCATAGGCTATAGGTAGAGTAGATTAAAGCTCTTGGGTCGGGACTGTGCTGGGATGTCTGGTGTTTTTCATTTATTCTACTACTGACGAATCAAATGCTACTCATCTTTGGTAAAGCTTTTCATTAGAATATATGCCCTGTGATATCAATCTGTACACTTTATTACACAATTTATCATGATGCTAAGACAGCAATGAATGGGACTTATCTGGTTTACTGACATCAATTTCAATATCTTACTCTCAACTTCTGTACTCTTGTTATCCCTTTGTTTATGTTTCATCGATGGATCTTTAGAAACCCTGTCAGGTTGTTCATCAATGAAAATGAAAACCAGTAATTTGTTTTAATATTAACATTCTTCTCGTGCATTTGTTTTCCAGGAAAAGGTTGGCAGACGTGAGATGGATGCTGCAAGTACGCAGACAGTGTTCCTTTCAGAGTATGTAGCTTCAAAACCTTTATGATACATTACCGTGATAAGAAAATTGCGTCAGTTCACTTATAACTCATTACTCTAGATGTTTCTACATGTCAGCGCATCTTGCAATTCCAACTCTCCCATTTCCACTTTCAGAATAAATTGGTCCTCTAGTATGAGTGGGCTGGGATTTGGGAAACCGGTTTACATTGGTTTAAGTAAGACAAGCATCAAATATAAGGAATCTGTGATGTTTGTAAATAATATACTGGGGCCGAATTAGATCAAATGTTTTGTAGTGGAAGTTGCTGAAACATGTCAGTACTTAGAGAAATCAGAAATGAAGAATTTACTAATAATCTAGTGATTGTCCGGAATCTACAATAAGGTGCTAGGTTGATTTGTACTGTTTTGAATTTCTTACTGGATTCTTGAAGTTCAGATACTTGTTAATACAAGAGCAAAAGTATAGTGGAATGCTTATAAGTTGTTGGAAATTGTGAAGAAAATTGTAGTAAACTCATTACCTTGTGAAGTATGTTTGCTAGGAGACCACTTCTTAATTAATTTTTTATTAAGTAAATAAAATATATATATTCGTAAGCTATTATGTAAGAGCTTCAAATCGATAAATAGCATGCCCAAACCGGACTTTGGGTTAGTGGGACCTTGGGTTAGTGAGGACTAAGAGCTCAAAGTTGGATGTTTAAGTGGGTTTATCACACATGAAAGTCTTTTCTAGTTTATAACCAATTGCACTATACTAGTTGTTCAAGTGTGAGGGTAAGGTTATGGAAAACTCTGTACGCGGGCAGGCAGGGGATTAAAATCCTGGAAGATTTGTATTGAAACCAGTGGGGCTTGAGTGCGAGCATGTGTGCGACCTGCGTTGAGGAACGCCGGACCGAAATAGGCACAAGTGGCTAACCCGCACGAGCCAAGGTTTTGCTACTTGGTGTTTGGTCGAAGAATCAATTCAGTCATTAGTGGGTAGTTTTGATCTTTGTATTACAAATATCTTCAACAGCCATGTCCTCAGCTATTTAAAGGGTCTCATACTTGAGTAGAAGACACACCAGAAGAACCTTTCTCTCCTTCTCTTCTCTTGCAGTGTTCTTCATCCATACCCTTTTACGTATAATCTACGCATAACTTAAGTTCGCCGGAACACTTAATTTGACACTTGGTTGTCAGACCTATTATAAGAAAAGGCGGTTTGTTTATATTTCATTTTCTGTGTACTTTTATCTTCGATTATTATATACTGAAACTAAATAAGTTACATAAGAAACAAGATCAGATTGGTCTAAGTGCTAAATAACATTATTCGCAGATTGCAATCATATATGCTGGTAATGATCATGTCTATCAGTTTCTTATAAAATTTTGATATATTGTTATCCACTGCATACCCTTTCTTTAATTTGGCGCATGAATGCATGTTAGTGTGAAAGAATATGTAGTCCCAAGAGGAAGAACTATTATGTGTTCCGTCAAGATCTTGAGTCTAAAGTGAATCTTTGCAGGTCATTTATGCGTGAAATTTATGACGGCCAACTATTCATAAAGTTGAAGAAAGGCTTTGAGCTTCCTGCCATGGATCCATGGGTAGGGTAATGCTCTCTGATTTTTATTTTCACAACATAAACTAATTTGCCTTAATATACTCATCAAAATCGAGAATTTGCTTCTTCATTAGGAAATAAGATATGATTCAGATCCCAGCACAAGTTGTTCATTTCTAAGAGGTGATTTTTCCTTTTTGCCAGGGAACTAGTGATCCATATGTGGTGATGCAATTGGATAGTCAGGTAGTCAAGAGCAATGTTAAATGGGCGTAAGTGACTCATATTTTGGTATACTTTCTTTGAGCAAGATGCGACCTTTGACCACTCTGTATTGCTTCTTCATCCAAGGAGAACAATTATGTGTTCGTGATCAAATAACTCTGCTTGAGTAGGTTTTCACTGAAAAATTTCTCTCCTTCTAAAGCCAAGAGTTTGATCCCGATATTGAGTGTAGGATTCCAACTTTTGAGTTGTCTTTTGCTTCATTTTTTTCGTTAGTTAGCTGTATTGCTGCAATTGTTTGTACAAATGAGTATTCCATATTGTCTAATTACATTTGCAATGCAATCAGATTCAGAGCCAGGCAAAACATAGTTTTTTGCTTGTATTGGCATCAACAAACTGATATTTGAGTTATTATATTTGCAACAGGAAAGTGTTTATTGTCAGGTTTCTATGTCTGTCCGAATCTAGTAATGGGTGTTTTTGATGGTTTTCAATCATCTCTCTAGCATCCAGTGGTTTAATCTAAGGTGAATATGGCGCACACAAGTCAATAAATTTTCCGCTGAAAATGTGGCAGGACAAAAGAACCTACTTGGAACGAGGAATTTGCTTTGAACATCAAGCAACCACCTGAGCATACTCTACAGGTTAATAATAAGTTCTTATTTAAAAACACACATAACAAACATTTAACAGTATTTTATCTACTGCTGATCAATTTAATCTATGACGCTTTTGCCAAATAATTTAGCTGCTAATGATGCCGATGTTCATATATGTAGTTGCTGGATACAGACTTAAAGTTTAAGCACATACCTTCATTTCTTTTTCCTAAAACAAATTCACATACAAGTATACAACACTTCTTTTGAGAATACTCAGAGACCACATGATTAAATCAATCTGTGTTTAGCATCTGTTATTGTCATAAGATGAACACATAGAATAAAGTATTGAAGTTTCTAAGCACTGAGCAGAGAAATATTTTGGTATAAAATAAATCAAAATTTATATTCTGGATATCCACTTAACAACCAACATGCTATATGTATTTATGTATCTATTTTATTTATTTATTTATTTGTTTGTTTGTATGTATCCAGGTGGCTGTGTGGGATGCAAATCTTGTGACTCCACACAAACGTATGGGGAATGCTGGTGTTGATCTAGAAAATCTCTGCGATGGTACAAGTTAATGAATGTGTATATCATTGCTGTTTTGAACAGAAAATAGTACTGTTCTTGGCGAAGAGATGATCTGTATATCTTATGCTGATGATTTACTTGTGCTTGAAAAAAAAAAAAAAACCATTGTGCAGAAGTAAGGTATTGGCCTGACAGCCAACTGTTTTGTTTTTCTGCTAGGGAACTTGCATGAAGTAATTCTTGATTTGGAAGGGATGGGAAGTGGAGGAAAGATACAACTAGAGGTAACTTTCTTATTAGTACATCAAAAGTTAATATCACCTTAACATGTCATAATGAGAAACTATATGTTGTATATTAACAAGATGAAATATCCGAGTGGGTAAGATGGAATTAAGTCAGATTACTATACTTCATTGTGTTTGCTTCAACTGGAATTTGGATCTGTTTATTATAATAAGTCGAGGGAAGATAAATGAATTGAGAAAGGTAATCTTGCCCACCTAGTTAGGAGTCCAAAACCTTTTGGGAGTTCAGTTTCTCTCAGAGCACTTTGGATTCTCAACCAGTAAAGAGAGAAGAAAGTCGAACCAAGAAAAGCCTCCCATAACTGATATGGAACGGAAGCGTAATAAAAGAATTACGAGAACTCTAACACGTAGAAAACTCAACGATAACGATTATCAAACAAGTCCAAGCTTAGTCGGTATATAACCAGTACGGAGAATATCAATGTATGAATAATGTATCTATTACAAATAAACTATGATGTCTATATGTAATGTAAATATTAAGCTAATCCTAAAAGACTCAGTATACTAATTCTAACTAAAATAGAACTGAAAGAAAAACTAGAGAAAACCTAAAGCAAAGAGAAATAATAATCCTAATCTAATTCGACTTCCTATATAACTCTATGTTGTCTATCGAGAGCTTGCTACTACATCATTCTCCCCTCTTCAAAAAGAACTCGACCTCGAGTTCCAGTAGGACACGATTGACCCATTGGCTCATTGCGGATATCTCATTGACGTCGACCCTTGATTGATGGAATACCTGAAAAATTCGTAGTTAAGATAGAAAGTAAATCACGGGTTTCCTGCATACATTGCCCATGTGTGGTCACTCCAAGGGGAAGTAATGTGACTAACGTTATTGTGAACGAGAGAATAAGTGTTTGCTTGACCCGAGCCTTTGACATCTGGATCATATAGCCAAGGGCGTCCGAGGAGAAGTTGTACATTCCAGAAGTCGACTACGTCACACCAAATTGTATCTTTGAAGTGGTAACCAATGTCGAAAAAGATGAGGCAGCGACCCGAAACCTCGGCGCGTTCCTCATCTTTGATCAACCGCAGGGTATAGGGTGTAGCGGCTCCATCGGAAGCTTGAGCGGATCGACCACGTCTTTGGAGATAACATTGGTCGAACTATCGCTGTCGATTATGAGGTTGAATATTTTGCCACCGATGAGGGCACGTGTTTCAAATATGCATTGGCGATGGGTATCATTCACACGTGTGAGAGGAGTGTACTTCGGCGAATTGTATAAATTTCATCATCATCTTCATACTCATCATCGTCGGTTAATGTCTTTTGATTATCCTGGGTAGGTGCTGCTATTATTTCCTTGACCCCCGTGTTAGGTTCTGGGTTATCATTGTCAATGTAGTTAGTTTGGCGTTGAGGACACTGATTCGACATATGAATTGGTTGCTTACATCGCCAACATAGATCTCCTCGGGGTTTGGCATATGGATTGAGGGCACTTATTACTCCCTTGCGGACAGTGTTGTTGTTGGGTGTATCTTCCTGTGGGATCTTATCAACGTCTTGTGACACGTTGCGATTGCGTGTGTAGGGGTATTAGGGCCGACGGGGTTCTGTTTCAGCTCGGGTGTTGTTGCGACAACATGCTCTTGCTTCGGCACGTAGGGCCTGACTTTGTGCTTCCGAGAGTGTGAAAATAGGTGCAACGCCCAACCTAAGTAAGATATTGTGGTTTAGTCTGTCTTGGAAACGGGTGACCAATTGTTCCTCAGAATCTGTGACATCGCAATGAGATAGGAGTCGTAAAAATTTGGCACTGTAATCAGAGATGCTCCGGTTACCTTGTTTGCACTTGAGGAATTGAGCGAAGAGGTGCTGCATATAGTCGGCTGGTAAGAGGTGCTGTTGAATCAGATTACGCATACGAATCCAGGTGTGTATGGGAGCTTTGCCTTGGTGGTGGCGTGAGGCTTTTTGTTGTTCCCACCAAGCGAAAGCACCACTCTTTAGTTTATACCCAATAACCGCGACCTGTTTTTCTTCGGGTATGTCAGCGCATTCCAAGTATCTGTCGACTTCGGCTAACCAATCAATTATTTCTTCAATACCTCCATTACCTATGAACGGTGTAAGATCGACCTTGATCTTAAGTCTGATTGGTGAGCGCGACGTGGGTAGTCGTGCAAGGGTGGTTCATCATCGTCCGAATCATAGATGAGTTGTGGTGGACGGCGACGGGCATCGCATATGGTTCCGGGTAGGGTTGTGGTTCCGGTGGGGGAGGTGATGATTTAGGCGGTGGAAATTTGGGATTATTGTGTGCCAGGGTTTAGGGGGTGGGACGGGTTTTGGCATAAGACTGAGCCTTGTGCCGTGTCTGATTCGCAATTTGTGGGGTCCGGTTGTTGCGGCTTAATCAGGGTGATATGTCTGCCGATTTGATCTGAGTTGTTGGTGCCATGGGAAGTACGGAGTGAAGGGTCGATCGGAGGGTTATGGACCGCTTCATCGAAAAAGTCGATGCCATGGTCGGTGAGTTGGTGGCGGTCTGGTATTGCGCAACTCAAGGGTGAGGGCGTCGATTTTCAGGTTCGTTGCGGTGAGTTGGGGCGCCACCATCATGATGAGTCGGGCGGCGTCCCCTGTCTTTCCAATCGGTCCGCGCGAATTTCGGTTCCTAGGTCTTCCATTGCCTTGGTCGATTTGCTCATGATTGCCTTGAGGCGGACGGCGTGTTGACCCATCGTTGGGCAGCAACATCCAAGTGAGCTGTGTCCGACGAGGAGGCCATTGATGATTTTGGTGAGCGTGAGGCTCGGAGAATGGTGTGGGTGGCGTGGGGACGTGTTGGTGGTGTGTCGGGATAGAATAGCCAGTATCGATCCAGGCAATTCCTGTCTTTGAATACCAACTGATATAAGAAGGAAGGGTAATAAAAGAATAACGAGAACTCTAACACATAGAATAACTCAACGATCACGAATTATCAAACAAGCCCAAGCTTAGTTGGTATATAACCAGTAAGGAGAATATTAATGTATGAATAATGTGTCTATTACAAATAAACTATGTTGTTAATGTAAATATTAAACTAATCCTAAAAGACTTAGAATACTAATTCTAACTAAACTAGAACTGAAAGAAAGACTAGAGAAAACCTAAAATAAAGAGAAATAATAATCCTAATCTAATTCGAGTTCCTATATAACTCTATGTTGTCTCTCGAGAGCTTGCTACTGCATCAATAACAAAAGTCAGAAGAAGGAATAGAGAGAAGACCGGAACATACAAATTGCAGAAAAAGATGCTCCATTTGTCATGATGTTTTTATATTTGTAGCTAATGCTTACCTATACATATTTTGTCCTAAATTGATCACAGATCAGGTACAAAAGTTTTCAGAAAATTGAAGATGAAAAGAAATGGTGGAAGATTCCTATTGTTACAGACTTTGTTGAGAAAAATGGTCTTGAGCCTGCACTGAAAATGATTTTTGGGTCTGAAACTGTTCAAGCACGTGAATTTGTGCAGTTTGCCTTTGGGCAGCTAAAGTCAATTAACGAATCATACATTCAGAAGGAATGGCTTCCTAGTTCTGATGACAAGTCAGATAACCTCCTGGAGCTGGTGAATGAGGAAGAGACGGGCCAAGAGGAAGGATCGGCTGATAATGAGCCAGACTCCACAAATAACGTATCAAATAATATGAACGTTCCACCTGCCAATCAAGTTTGTAATGATTCGCAGTCAGATAAGGATTTCTGGAAAAACTTGGGCGATTCTGTCAATCAAAATGTACTCCAAAAATTAGGTATCTCAGTCCCTGAGAAGATTAAGTGGGATGATTTTGACCTGTTAAATAGTATTGGCTTGCAGTCTCGTGAAATTGCAGAAGCAAATTATGTCGAGTCTGGGTTAGCAACTCAGACTAGCGGGGACAAAGATGATGCAGATTCAGAGGCTGGGCCATTACCTACCAATATCATACAGACACCTCTGCCAGATATTAAGAAAGTTACACAAGATTTATTACGACAGACAGACTCGGTATTGGGGGCATTGATGGTTGTAAATGCTGCAGTTTCTAAGCTAAATGGAGTAACCTTTACAGGAAAGAGTAACACAAATGATGATACTTCAGATGACGTGAACATGGTAGGTCATGGTAGCAATGAGAGTGAGGGATTTGCACGTGAGCCAAAAGGATTAGTACTCGATGAAAAGAAAGCTGAGGAGATGAGGGATCTGTTCTCAACAGCAGAGAGTGCCATGGAGGCCTGGGCCATGCTAGCCAATGCTATGGGTCATCCAACTTTTATTAAATCTGAGTTTGACAAAATTTGTTTCTTAGATAATGATTCTACAGACACACAGGTAAGCTCCATCAGATCCACCCCCCCCACGCCCCCATCGATTTTATAGTGTACTTATCCTGGTTAAGGGGTGCAGGTTGCAATTTGGCGTGATGCAGATAGAAATAGATTGGTTATAGCTTTCCGAGGAACTGAACAAGTAAGTTTTTGTATTAGCAGTATGATTAAAGAAAATGTTTTTTCTAGTAACATGCCTAAAATTTGGTTTGCCAGACTAGGTGGAAGGATCTGCTGACGGATTTAATGCTTGTGCCAGCAGGGTATTTGATTCCATTTCACATGATTTGATTCAATTTAATCATTCTCTGATTTCTTCGGAACGATTCCTTTGTAGCATGAACCTATTATAGCATTTGTGGATGACTATTTCCCAGACTTCCTTTCCACATGTTACATATTCTTTACCACCTAGTAGAATTTACAACAACAAACAAGTAAACCTCTTTTCTGGATAAATTAGGTAGGTTACATCAGCCAATAATAAAACCACATTTGCTCAAGTGCACAAGTTATATTTCAGAACATGCTTCTCTGCTTGATCTTTCTTTAATTCCTAGCCACGTTTGTCTTTACGTATGAATTCCTGGTTTCTAGCCAAGTGTTCAATGGTTGTTGTCCTCCTTTATCTTTACTAGACACATATTTTGTATCATACATGGGCTAATCAATCTTTTGCTAACGATGGATATACTTAAAGCACATGGTCATTGGTCACAGTTAGTGATTTTGGAACTCTTCTTGGCATAACTTTTAACTCGTAGACTCTTTTTTGCTAATTGCTACAATGTTATGTGTCTGAGGCATGCCTACCCCTGGGCCCATTAAATGGCTCTTCTGCATGGAGAAGTGTTATAATTTGTCCGTGTGCATTCATTTCCCTTTCACGATGTCTTCACCTTTGTTTCCTGCTAGCCAGAAGTAGTGCAGTACTGATTTCTACGCTTCTGTTACAACAGACTAAATCCAGAAAGGATTTGTGGTGATTTTAATCAAGAAATTCAGGTACTGCTCTGTTCAGTTGTTTACAATCACCTGTTAGTATAGTAAGCTTGATATTAAGGCGTGATTAATCTAACTATCACAAGATCTTGTGTGCAGGTTCATAGTGGTTTTCTAGGAGCATATGATTCAATTCGTCCAAGGCTACTTTCACTTCTTAAACAGGCAATTGGTTACAAGTAATATGTTCTTTTTGACATAATTCAACCTCTTCCATCAGGGTCTAATATGAATTCTATTGCAATTAGTTTTTGTTCCTAGTATTTATATTTGTGCATGTGATGTCATCATGAATGCACATTACATCATATGTTTAAAGATAAAGTGATAAACATTGCCTGGTTCTTACACAATGTCTCAATAGACTTCATTTCTAAAGTTCTCTTGTTCTGTATTCCTAAAAACTGTATTTTTAAGACTCACTTGTACTGCAATTTATTATCTCCATGACTGAAATGAAACAAATGTACTTTATCTCAGACATGATACCTTCGAGCTTATTCCAAAATGGCATGTTTATGTTACTGGTCACAGCTTGGGAGGTGCATTGGCTACCCTTTTGGCTCTTGAATTGTCATCTAGCCAATTAGCAAGGTGAGTAATTTTCTCTCTGCACTGCATTTGTTGGCCAATGTTATTCTCCTACTACGTGGATATGACAGAGACTCCGAGAGCATAAAATTCAAAATGATAATAAATGTATCAGTGTCTTGTAAGAGATCTTTAAAAAGGACAGTGCGATGTTCTCAAGTAAAACTGTATTGTTTCAAACATAACCAATAATTTTTTATCAATGCACATTTTGTATACTGCCATTAAAAGTTGTTTTGCTTCATCAACTATTGTAAATCTGAGTGTTGGTTTTTTAACATAAACTAGTATTTAGCTAAAAAAAAAATTTAATTTTTTTTAAAAATAAAAAATTAGTGTTTATGTAAAACACCAATATTTACAACCAATAATTAGATGATTTTCTCTAACGTTGGTGAGCAAAATTATTTGAATGATTTTGTCGTATGTCTCTTTAAGGTAGCTGAAGTTTATGCTTAAATATATTGCCCAGCCACCAATTTTAATACGTATCTCTGTCATTGGCACTAGGCATGGAGCTATATCTGTGACCATGTACAACTTTGGATCTCCTAGAGTCGGAAATAGAAAATTTGCGGAGATCTACAATGAGGTAACATTGATAATTACTATAATTGAGTACTACTTTGTTAGCTAGAAGTATAATGATGTTATGGTTTTAATTTGTTGTATTATGAGTTGATTGATTGATTTGGAGGTTCGAAATTGGCTATTGCATTTTCCTCCTTGCCTAGGATCAAATAGTGCAAGCGGAGAGGCTTGCTAGCTACATGCATGCTACGCATATTTCACATGTTAATTCTAATTATTTCAATTCAACCCTTGGGATGGATGAGTTATGATTTTGCATTTGATATGTTGATGGCAGAAACTGAAGGATAGTTGGAGAATTGTGAACCATAGGGACATAATACCAACAGTGCCACGTTTGATGGGCTACTGTCATGTTGCTCAACCAATTTTTTTGGGTGCTGGAGTTCTAACAAAATCTAGGGTGAGTAGTCATGCTAAAGAATCTAATCTTATTAGGAATCCTTTTGCTTCTTTAGCACCCGAGTTTTTGCATGCATTACTTATGAATAGCAGAATGTATTAAAATTCAGCCTCTATATCACCTTTTGTTGTGTGATTAAAAGAATGCTAGCTATCTTTAGCATCTCCTACAACCGTTTCCTTCAATAAGGAAGAACATTCATGTGATTTGGGTCTAAGAATTGCTCAAACTGAACTATTATATTGCAGGAAAATATGGATATTGATGTTCTAGAGGATGCATACCAAAGCGATGTAATTGGAGAAGCAACACCTGATGTTCTAGTCAGCGAATTTGTATGTTTTCACCATCCTCTTTATACGTAATATAATAAAAATTTACCTTCTCCTACTATAAATGGTTCCAGGAATGTCTTGGTAGGTTGCTTAAAATGCAGTGAACAAGCTAGTGTTGGTGTTGACCATATACTATCATTAACCTTGATAACTACAATACAACCCTACCTTAGTAATTCTGACGCCCAATTAGTTACATGTTCAATCGATTGCATTTGCAGGCAGCTTTCTGATACTGCACTGTATTTGTTCTGCAGATGAAGGGCGAAAAAGAGCTCGTTGAGAAGATATTAAACACAGAAATCAACATATTCCGGTCTATTAGAGATGGGAGTGCACTTATGCAACATATGGAGGACTTTTACTATGTCACACTGCTAGAGGTACAAACTTCCTTCCACAAGTACATTTAGATTTCAACTTCGATGTTAGAAGGCTGATAAATTCGCTCTCGTGAATCAATTACAGAGTGTAAGGTCCAATTACCATACTCCTGGAGGACCACAATCTAGCGAACAACAAAAGTTGTCTGTTTGAGTACATTGTTGACGAGATTGCTCTCGTGAGAAATAGTTCTGCCATATGGCTAAAATTTATATGAAGTTGCAACATGATTGAATGTGCTTTCCTATTCAAAAGAACATGAATATAGTAGATTACAGGTTATGGGTGAGTTCTTTGAAAAGAAAGTTTTATACTAAATGTAGATTTATGTATCTCATTGTATTTACTAATATTTCTTCATATTCATGTTCGTCTTACAACTCATCCACTTGTTCATGTTCAATTTGTTAAGGTTTTGAGATGTTCGTATTTGTTCTCAAGTGTTCGTTAAAGTTTTGTTCGAAAACAGTTCTGTTTATTTTTTCGTTAAGATCGTGTTCGCGAACAGTTCAGTTCGTTGTTAAAACTCCAAAGGTGTTAGTACAAAAATATTTTCCAAGGCAAATATTATGATCGGAAGGGGATAGTCTTTTCAAACTTTTGTCAATAAACAATTTCTTATATATTTAAGGGTATCTAATACTTAGATTTAGAGAGTGGAAGACTTAATCGATAAACCTGAGTGTGCTTAGGAGTAATAAATGTGTGTGTGTAATGGTGAAAGATAAGTACGAGTAAGTAAATAACACATCAGGTATAGTGGTATCTGGAGGTGGTGTAATCCCAACTAATCCACTTCGGCGTTTCTGAGACCTGAAATTCACTAGAGCAGATAATTGAGCTCTCTTTGCAATAATTCTATTCTAAGATCTCTGAACAAATGGTTACCAACCAAATGTTCCCCCTGATTTGTTCCCTAGCTCCACGAGCCAAATATTCCATGTACTCTAGATAATCTTGGAGTTGTTCCTTGATTTTTCAAATCAACTACTTCATGTACTCTACGCCTTGATAGAGTTGGTTATAATGTTGTGTGTCAGGAAAGCTTCTTGATGTGTCAAATTAGAAATTTATATTTATTGTTTTTATCCCATAATAAAATTCAATTACCGATTTAAATTGTAGTATAATGGAAATAACCTGAGGTCGGTCTCCAAGAACTTAACCAGATGTTGCTTTTGGCTTATAGAATTAGTAAAAAAATATATATATAATAAGAAAGAGATTGAAAGAGATAAGAGAGTTTGTTTGCCTCGACGGCGATTTCTTTTGTTTTTGTTGTTAAAGGAAGAGTGTTTTTGTAGAGAATAGAGGAGATAGATAGAGAAGAGAGATAATACGAAGATAAGTTGTGCAATTGTAGGAACTATAAGGTGGTGATTTCAACAAGATGATTAGCATGAGAAATATGCAATTCACATGAGTTAACCACATCCAGTGTCTCACACACTCCTTCATGAACTTCAATGTTTCACTCACTACTTTCATGGTAAAGGTAGAATTAGTGGAGTCTTCAATTCCACTAAACTACGGGCAACGATATTAACCTGGTTTATATATAATGTCAAAATCTTGAAAAAGGTGAGATTTTACTAAAAAAAAATAGGAAAATCAAGATTTTTTGGTGGTTTTTTGCAGTTTTTGAGCTTAGCAATCTGGCCGGTCGAGTTTCTTAAAAGACTGCCGAGACACATAATTTTCATTATTCTTTTAATATATTATGTTAGTATTTTAAGTTGTTAGCATTGAAAGTTTCAGTTGCAAATTTAACGTATTTTGTTAATTGTTTAATAGACAATCATTGTTTTAATGCGTCGGCAATGTATGTTTCCATTATAGGTTTTTTACTTTTATCAACTTTACCTTTCTTAAAATCACTTTCCAGAAGGTATTTGGCCAAAGTGTCATACCATGCTCTTGGAGATTATTTCAGTCCATAAAGAGCTTTCTGTAACTTATAGACCATCCTACATTCTGAGGAAACTTCAAAGCTTGGTGGTTGATCAACATAGACTTCCTCAGCAAGTTCACAATTCAGAAATGCACTTTTAACATTCATCTGGTAAACTTTAAAGTCATTATGTGTTGCAAAGGCTAGAAATAGTCTGATTGCATCCAATCTTGCAACTGGTGCATATGACTCATCAGAGTCTAAGCCTTCACTAATCCCTTGGCAACAAACCTAGCTTTGTTTCTGGTTATTTCACCAGACTCATTCATCTTGTTTCTGAAAACCCACTTAGTTCCAATCACAGATATTCCTTCTACAAATGGAACTAGTTTCCAGAATTTGTTTCTCTCAAATTGATCCAACTCTTCTTGCATTGCAGAGATCCAATCCTGATTCTTTAATGCATCTTCAATAGTTTTAGGTTCAATGTTTGAGATAAAACAACCAAATTGAGAATCAACATTTTCAGCGATTGCTCTCCTAGTTCTAACACCTTGATCAATGAGACCAATCACATCCTTTGCAGGATGATCTCTAATCCATTTCATAATAGGTTTTGAAATAGTAGGGTCACTATCTACGTGATCTGAATGTGAATCACTACGATTATGATTTGATACTTCTTCAGTATTAATGATATTTTGTACACTAGAAGTGCGGTAAATATTAGACACTTGTTCAATGTGAGTAGATTTCTAGAATACGACTTTCTGAAAGGTTATTCCCAGAAAGGTCTCTATGAAGAATATTCTCAGTTTCCATTTCTGGAATCCTCATAGGAATTCTTCATCATGTCTGAGAGTCATCTGGTTGTTACTAGGCACATCATACTTTTCTTCGTCAGACTCATCCTCAATGGTAATGACATAGTTTCTCCTTTATGAGGGTTCTTCTTCAGAATCTTTATCATAAGTTCTTCGAATCTATCTGAGAGTCTTCATCAAGGGGTATTTTATTGCTTCCTTCATAGAATACCACATGAACTGATATTTCAGTCTTCTTAGTTCTCTTGTTGTATACTCTATAGGCTTTGCTATTCATAGAATAACCAAGAAATACACCTTCATCTGCCTTTGGTTGAAATGTTCTCAAATATTCTTTCCCATTGTTAAGAACAAAACATCTACAATCAAACACTCTCAAATATGTAATATTAAGGGGTCTACCAACCAAAAGCTCATAAGGAGTTATGTCATGCTGTTTATTTATTAGACATCTGTTCTAAGTGTAGCATGCTCTAGTTACAACTTCAACCCAATAACTTCACTTATTTCAGTGACAGATAGCATTGTCCTTGCAACTTCTTTAAGGGTCCTATTCTTTCATCAACATCAATTTGTTGACATATAGCATTGTCTTTACTGAAGATAGTTGATGTTGTATACCTTTGCAGGTACAAAACTCTTTTAAGTACTGGTTGACAAATTCAGTACCATGGTCTGTTCTGATTGCAGATACCTTGTCATTTTTCATTACTACAAGCTTGTTCAATAATTTTTGTATCTCCACCCTAGCATCAGATTTCTGTTTCAGAAAGACAACCCAGATAAATCTGGAGAAGTCATCTACAACAACTAGACCATATTTTTGTCTGCATAACTAGTTACAGATGATTCAAAAAGATCCAAGTGTAATAGTTGTAGTGGTCTGACACATGAATGTCAGGTTTTGGACTTGAAAGAGGTTTTGTATTGTCTCCCCAATTGACAAGCAGAGCAGACACTGTACATTCTGAATGTTGTTTTAGGTAATCCAACCACTAACTCTTTCTTGGTAAGTTTGTTTAGAGTTTTGAAATTCAAGTCAATCATTTTCTTGTGCATAATCAGTTGTCTTCAGTGTCACCTGATTGACTCACCATGAGACATTCTTCAGTTGTGGCAGATGTCCAATTAGCGACATACATACATCCTTTCCGCCTAGCAACCAAGACTGTCTGCTTTGACTCATTGTCAATCAATTTGCAGAATTTCGATTTTATTTTCACCGAATATCGCCTATGTGCAAATTGGCTCAAGCTTAGAAGATTATATTTCAAACCTTTAACATGTAATACGTCAAAGATTGTAAGGGATCCCAATTTGACGTTGCCAAATCTTATAGGAGGATTTAATTCTCCTACAACAAACCTGATGTTTGGTCCAGTATCACATACTCTATAATCGACCAAGTTTGCTTTGTCTCCTGTCATGTGCTTCCCGCATTCACTATCAAATAGCCATTGAGCCTTAGTCCATGACGCGTTCTGCATAAAACATGTAACATGAGTGAGGTCGTGCTTCAGAAACAAAACCACTTATACTAAATATTCTTCCTATGGGAATCCATTTCTTAATGAATCACTTAGGAGTAGGTTTTTGTCTACTTAGAACATAAGGAGGAATTCTAGAATCATCGGATCTCAGATCGATCTTCCTTCTTGGAGAGTCCCTTGGTGTTCCTCGTGGTGGCTTCAGAGACCTGTCAGGTTTCTGAGTTTGCTTTACATCAAGCTTAGTCTTCTTGGCCAAGTTTCCTCTAGCCCTGGCATTCAGTCTTTCAGTGGCTTGGGATTGCTTCCACTTCTGATAATTGCTATAAGCAATTCTAGATTTCCACCATCTTTCTTGTCATTCCTTATATTGTTGCATGAGGACCTTCCCGATATCACGATAGCCAATATCATTTCGAGCACCATTGGCTTTCTGAACACGATTTACAACAGCCTCACTAGTTTATGCATCATCCCTATATTCATAGAATGTCACAGTAGGAAATACACCTAGACCATCGATGCTTCCCTTTCTAGTGATACAACATTGTGGATGATCACAAATCATAGGATCTTCTTTTCAGAAACCTTTTCCACAAGTTTCTTTGGGACTTGTTGTTCCTTCAAAGGTGTGGTCGCAACTGCTTTACCTTTGTCAAGAACCTTAGCTTTCTGACCAATGCTATAGGTTTCTTTGGAACCTTCCTGTTGACTTTTTACAAAAGTCAACCTTCCGTTACTCTTCTTCAGAGGAGTGGATCTACTTGTTTGGGCGTCAAGTCCAAGTCTTCCTTTCTCAGAAGGATCTCTCAAATAAGATTGAACCTCTATGAGAGTGTCACTAGCTTTTACAAATGATTTGAAGAAACCTCTTTCTTTTTGAGTTCATCATTTTCAGAAAGAAGTTTCTTCAACTTCTCATTTAGCTCATTCAAAGCTAGTTTATGAGAATTTTCATTCTCCGATATTTGAGACTTTAGAGATGCTATTTCAACGTCCTTTATCACATATACCTTGGTCAAATTAGAAATCTTTTTTCAAGAGTTTCTTTGCATTCTTCCAGAATCTTGGTCATTGACTCAACAACCAAAAATTCTTTCTCATATCAATCAAGTTCACTCTTGACCAATTCCAAATCCTTAATGCCGTCATCATCACTTTCGTAGTACAAGAATTGTGATGTTTTTATTACCTCATCAGCCATAAGGCATTCTTCAATGTTGGGGATGTCAGGACCTACTATCTCAGCAACTCCACACATGTCATTCTACTTCTGGCCAAAGTCGATTACATCGTGAGTAAACCCGCACAATGCCGGTGATGGTAATTTTGAGTCTTCTGAATCCTCATCTTCAGAATCCAACTCAATATCTAAAGCATCAAGTTGAATTTGGATATTATTTTCTCTTCAGTGAGCAAGGCCATCTGAGTTCTTTTGAAAGTTCTTATCTCCTTTTTGTCACCCGTCTTAAGCTTGTTAAAAGCAGGACAATCACGTTTGAAGTGACCGGGTTTCTGACAATAGAAGCAGATGTCATTCCCAACATCAACAACTTCAATACTAATAGCTTTCTGAGCAGGGTTGTTCAGAGAGTTGTTCGTTTGGATGTTCTTGTACTAATGGTAATTTGGGCCGAGATTCTTTTTCAACTTCTCTTTTGCTTTTCTCCTTTCTATCTCTTGACTCACATATTTCTTCATGTGATGTACATCAAGAGTATTTTCTTCAGACACTTCTATGGTATCCTTCTTTTCAGAAGTACCTTGGATGACTAGAGCAACACTCTGCAACTTTTCAGCTGCAGCCAATCCTCGTTGGGTTGTCTCATAGTTCACAGTGGCTAAATGTAAAAAGAGTTCTACTAGAGTGATTTGTGGCATTCCCTGGTTAAAGTAGAAATATTGGGTGTGTTCCCAATTTTGGTTCAAACTTTTGACGATGGTTTTCACTTTCTCAGAATTTGAATATCTGTCACTTTCTCCAAGTGCAGCCATATCACTCATGAGAGTAGTAAACCGAAAATTAAGTTCTTCTAGAGTTTGACCCTGTTTGAAGTTTTGGAACTTCAATTTCAGAACTTCAAACTTGTTTTCCTTGGTTTTCTCAGTTCCGACACATATTTCTTCAATCAATTGCCAGACAACTTTCGTCGTTTTTACACACCACAGTTTGCACTGTATATGTTCAGGTGTCGATCGAATGATGCAGTTACGAGCTTGACCATCCAACCCGTGTCTCTTGGCATCTTCCGATGTCCAGAGTTCACGAGGTTTTTCTTCATACTCAACTTGTCCAGTAGCAACACGACCACAGTCACTAGTCGAAGTGTCACAACACTGTTGCTTCAAGCTGCATCATCATGTTGTTCTTCTATTTATCGTAATACTCGGGCTTCAGAACCGGAGTATTACTCAGAGACATACATGCACACTTAACACAAAAATTAAAACGTCCTCGAAAAGCGACAAAAACCTTTACCTATCAAGGTGATCGAGGTTCAGTGCAGAAGGCTTGGAAACCCCTGCTCTGATACCATTTGTTGGTCTAGATAACAACAAAGGGAAAGACTAGGGGGGGGGGGAGAATAGTCTTTTTATAATTTTATCGAGAAACACTATTTCTCAGAAACTGATGGGTTTCTGGTACTTCAGAGAGCGGAAGACTTAAGCGATAGATAAATGTGATTGTGATTTCTAGTACTCAAGATAACATTGGAGTTTTTCCTTGATTTCCCAAACCAAGTACTTCTTGTACTCCACACCTTGATGGTGTTGGTTATAAGTTTATTTATCAGGTAAGCTTCTCGTATAAGATAACACTACTTGATACACTTATTCAATGTATGGTAGGTTCTCTTTTACTGACCTAAGTAATTGGTATCTGTTCTGGAGAATGAGCTTCAGAAACGGTATCCGAAAGTTCAACTCTTTCACGAGTAAAAATCTCTTGTTATAGGTTTAGGACACTTAGAACTACTAGTGATTCTTCGAGCTTTCTAGTCGCAACAGAAAGCTTTGAGAATGGTAGTATGAATCCTTGAGAGAATACTTTCTTGATAAGTAGATATGAGCGTAGTTCGTGTATATCTCAACTTCTAAGTGGTGATATTTATAGATGAATTTGAGAGTCGTTTGAATAGTATCCGTTAGACCTTCTCAAAATTCAATTCGTTAATATCTTGAAATGAGTACTCAGAAGTCCCTTTCTCATTTTTCAGAGAGGACTATGCATTGAGCGACTTTCCAGTCGGTGTAATTAATGCATTGTACTATTTCTTGTCATGTAGTCTCAACGGACACATGAGCCTTTCTGAAAGCTAGCATGCTCCTGAACTCAGTGATATCATATGTTCAGAGACTTGTTATGTGCAATATATGCACTATACAATATGCTTTCTGAACATAGTCTATCTGAGGAGACAAAACCTTATGTCTTTATAAACTTTTGCAATCTTCAGTCTTCAAATCTTCGATTAAAATCCATTGCTAGGATCCTTCTTCATGGCCTTATCAGAAATATAAAATTTCATGAGAGGCCTAATAATCCTATTACAAGTTTTACTAGACTAAAAGACTAAAATACTAAGTGATTTCCTCTTTTACAATGTTCAAGTGAACCAAGAGTACTAGTCACTTTTCTGCACTAAAGATAAGTCATATGGTGATTGATCAAATATACTAACAAATATTCCTAACAGAAATAAATAAAGGTAAAAACTTATTTTTGGTATAAAGATGATGAAAAGTAAACGTGAATGCAAGTTGTGCAGGAAAGTAAACGTGTATGCAAAGCAAATTAATCTAGAAAGCAAGTAAAACTAGGTTGCCTCCTGGGAAGCGCTTGTTTTGAGTCCAACCTTGGCATTGAAAACATCTAACATTGCTCAGTTGATTAGGACGAAGACTAGAGTTGTAGTTTGAAACTTCAGTCTTCTTTTTTAAATTGATAGTCCCTTTACTTGTAGTTCCCTTGTTAAAGTTTTTCATAAATCTCAGTTTATCAAATTTCCTAACCAAGTCATTGTAGGTTCCTTCATATATGTCCTCAGAATCATCATTATTGATAATAGGCTCAATAACTTTAGCTTTACACTTAGAGTGAAGAGACATACTATGGATTTTTGTACCTTCTCGCTCGTTTTCTTTCATCTCAAAATTTTTCAAATTGTTCATCAAGGTATGAAAGTTCAAAGTAGCAAAATTTTGAGTGTATTTCAAAATAGTAACCTTTGAGTCAAATCCTAAAGAAAGAGAACACAAAGTTTTGGAAATTAATTGTTGGTTGGATATGGCATCACCAAGAAGTTGGACATCATTTGAAATAGTCATAAGTTCATCACATAAGACTCAATTGTGTTTTCTAAAGCCATTCTCAAGTTTTTAATTTCGGCCAAAGAATTCGAAGTTAAATTTGTTTAACACTATTATCACCTTCACAATGATTTTGAAGTATTTGAAGCTTGGTTGGCAGTGGTGCAATTCTGAATGATCGTTTTTTTTAAACGGTTAAAGAGTGACTCGAACCCCGACCTATTGGTTGGAGGTAAGAATGATCTTATACATGAATATCGACATGACCAAAGATTGCATTTAAAGTTTTCTCATTGTAAGAGCTTAAGAGAAAGTCACCTGCAGTGATATCGTTCTTCAAGTATAGACACAACATCACCACCAGTATCAAGTCCTTCAGTAGGCCAGACAAAGCATTCAAGAACTGATCTCTAAGCACGTCCATCAATGGATTTGATGTAGGCCTTCATCCCGATTTTCTAGTAGTGGTAGTTCGACCCATCAAGCACAAGTAGCCTGTTAACACTTGAGTTAGCAGCCATTGTAGTAGTACCAAATTCTGCCTTCGGAAGTTAGGTGGTTGGCTCTAATGTCACTTATTAGAATAGTTGGATCAGATTGGTACTTAAAGACTGAAAGAACAGACAATGTTAACTACGATGTTGAGTCAACACTGTCTTCAACACTGGACGAACAAAGAGTAGCAGATAAAGAACTTCTCTTCAATAAAACAAGACAATATATAACATATATTGGCGGAGCCGTAGGAAAAATTTATGGAATCAGTAAAGTAGAATTATTGAAACAAAGCTTAATCCAATCACATACGATTGATAAACTCACAAAACTAGTCCTAGAATAAATATTGAGTAAATCTCTATTCTAGTTAATAATTCTAAACAATGAATCTCAAAGGAGTAAGTATAGTAAAATGATAGTTTTCCCTAATCTATAGGAAAATCCGGTTTTATAATAATGAACCGGTTAGTGACTTTTGTATAAGTACCCCCAAATAACAACCGTCTCACACAAAAACCATAACATTCAATTTATCTTTCTCTCTCTAAACAACTCTAGAGAGAGAAACATATACTTCTTCTCTTCTTCTCTCTCTGCCTCCCCAACATTTCCTCCCAATATCCACCGGCGTCATTCGGCGCCTCCTCCTCCTCCGATGATGTTTGGGAGAATCATCACCATCGAATTTCAACGATTTCGCCGGATTTCGAAGCAATTTCACCGGATTTACTCAAATTGATCAATAGTTTTGTGATTTTTATTGTTTGCTCATTTGGTATATTGATTCATGTTGCTTTTTTCGGTTTGCATCTCATTCGGAAGTGAAAATCGACCTCTTATTCTTCCTTCTTCAATAGTTTTGCGATCTGGTTTTCCAGATCTGAAACTAGATTTGAAATTCGTACATTTAAAAATTTGAATTATTTCGTACAGATGTTATCTGGTGTTTCGTAATAGTTTTAAGAAGCATTGATATATTTTTAAGAACTGTTGTTATTATTTTAAGACTCGCCGTTGTACAGATTCATTTCGTTTTTTTCCTCGTTAAAATCAACTAGAAGTGATATTTTACTTTTTTATTTTTTATTTTTCAATGATTTTACGACCTGTTGTTTCCCGATCTAAAATTCATACAGAAAAATTGATTCATTTCATAATCATGTTATTTGGTGTTTTGTTAAGGATTTAAGTGGCATTCTTATGGTTTTAAAAGCTGGTGTTATGGTTTCAACCATCGTTGTAATGTTTTTAGTTTGTATTAGATATTTCTATCTATTATTATTTTAGCGAATCCGTTATAGTTTTAAAATATGTAATTCTAGTTTTAAGAAGCAATATTAGTATTTTTAGTCCATTATAAAATATTTAAGACTTTTGTTGGTCCAGATAACGGCAAAGAAAAAGTTAGAGGGGGGGGGGGGGGGTGAATAGTCTTTTCAAACTTTTGTCGAGAAATAGTCTTTCTCAGAAACTGTTGGGTTTCTGATACTTAGATTCAGAGAGCGGAAGAGTTAAGCGATAGATAAATGTGGTTGTGCTTTGCTGTGATAATGTGTGTGTGTATAATGCTGGAATGTAAGTACAATAAAGTAAATAACACAACAATTATAGTGGTATCTGGAGGTGGCGTAATATTCCAACTAATCCACTCAGCCTTTCTGAGACCTTAAATTCACTAGAACAGATAATTGAGTTCACCTTACAATAAATCCTATTTTAAGATCCCTACAAAAAAATGGTTCCTAACCAAATGTTCCCCCTGAGTTTTCACTAGCTCATCGAGCCAAGTACTTCTTGTACTCAAGATAACCTTGGAGCTTTTCCTTGATTTCTCCAATCAAGTACTTCCTGTAATCCACGCTTTGATGGTATTAGTTATAAGTTGATTGTCAGGTAAGCTTCTCTTATAACTTTTAAGCTATGTTATTACAGAGCTTGAAGAGATGACACTACTTGATATACTTATTCAGTATAGTTCTCCTTACTGACCTAAGTAATTGGTACCCGTTCTGGAGAATGAGCTTCAGAAAGGGTATCTGAAAGTTCAACTCGTTCACGAATAACAATCTCTTGTTATAAGTTAGGACACTTAGAACTACTAGTGGTTCTTCAAGCTTGTTAGTCGCAACATAAATGTAATGACCGGATTTCGAGCAGAATATTTTAATAATATTTCGAGTATAGTTCGTGACGGATTAGTGAAGTGTTAGTTCGCCCACGAGTTTAGGTGAATTAAAATTAAGATAAATTTAGAATTGAGTCGATTTAGGGTTCAAATTAAA
>JAYMSP010001621.1:0-30305 GCA_036897095.1 Plantago elongata | reverse complement strand
TATTTATTCAGAGAGCTGGAGAAGAAATCACAACTTAATATACTTGTTCAGTATATGGAAGGATTCTCCTTTTTGACCCAAGTGAAATCACAACTTAATATACTTGTTCAATATATGGAAGGATTCTCCTTTCAGAAAGGATGTCTGAGTGTTCAACTCTTTCACAGATAATTAAATTCATGTTAAGGGTTCAGGACACTTAGAACTACCAAGGATTCTTCGAGCTATTTGACTATAAGCTTGTAGAACTGTAGTTAGAGAGCTTGAGAGAGTATGTGCTTGATATAACAGTATGAGCGTAGTTCGTGTGTGTATTTCTCAGCTTCTAAGTGTTGATATTTTATAGATTAATTTGATAGTCGTTCAAATACTATCCGTTTGAGCTTATCAGAATTCAATCCGTTGATATCTTGAAATAAGTACTCAGAAGTCACTATCTCGTTTTTCAGAGAGGGCTTTCTGGGATTGACTTTTCAGTCGGTGTAATTAATACATTGTACTATTTCTTTGTCATGTAGTCTCAACGGAAACATGTGCCATCAGAAAGCAAGCATGCTCCTTGTCTCAGAATGACAAAGCTTCAGAGAGGTGTAATGTGCAAAGGCACTATACAAGGCTTTCTGAATATATCATTTCAAAGGAGACTAATCCCTTTTGTCTTCATTAAACTTGCGCAATCTTCAAATTTTCGATTAAACTCCATTGCTAGGATCCTTCTTCACGGCCATCTTCGAAACATAAAAAATAATATCCAGAGACCTAAAAGATATTAAAGATAAGTTACATGGTAATTTCTCAAAAATACTAAAAGATATTTCTAACACAAAGTGAGTATATTGTGAAGGAATAGTTTACTGGTGAGAAATTAAATAACTGGTAGTGGTAAGAAGGTGAGAAATGAAGCAGGACGTGTGAATATGAAGTTACACTTCAAAGCCTTTCTCCTTCCTTTTTGTAACTTTCAAGTGATTAAAATGGATTATGAAGTATAGGTTTAAATGTGGTTAAAGATAGCATTTAGTATAGAGATTTTGGGTGGTGTTTAATTTTGGATAGACTACAACGTAAGGACTAGCTAATTTATGTTAGGACGTGATAGAACGTCATTTGAATTTTCGGGTCGTTACATTCTTCTCGCTTTATCAGAATTGCCAAATAATATAGTAATATGCATTATGTCGTCTTCTATTTCCATTGTATGTTCTTGTATGTTCTAAAGGAAAGGAATATGAATATACTTTGAGTGATACATGGCTGTTTAAATTTACTTAGGTTGGATAAGTGAATTAACTTGAGTTAGGAAAATTTGGATGGTTTCATACGGGTGTTTTAGATTACATTCTATCGTTGTTTAAAATTGTTTAAGTTTGTTTAGACAAGTGACCTGTCAATTGTCATGAAAATTTCCAACAAGAATAATTTGTAGAGGTTGTTGATTGCCCTTTTCAGGTTCAACAGGTGCTTATGATGGCTGCTAAATCTGGAAAATATTTTGATTTTTGTGGTTGGCAAGGAACAGCGTAACGTTCAAAGGTGAAGTCAACAAAAATCTTCAAATTATGGAGAAAATGAGTATAATACTTGGTGTTGGGTAAAAGCTGAAGGTTCTCTTTTGCCGAATTACAAGTTAGTAGATTGAGTTGTACCAAACTTGAGCTGAGCCTACTGTATATTTTTCCTCTTGATTGTATGTCTCGTCTGCGAACTTGAAAGGTGAGGAACATAGTAATTGCCTGAGGCCCTCAGATAGGTAGTATTCCATCTATATATATTATATATAGTCTAAAACCCAATTATTATTAATTTCAATTTGTATAGAACTAAAATTAAGAATAAATAAAAAAATTTCTTTCAATATTCTCTATTTTACGAGCCAACTACTAAAATAAAAAATCATAGAAGGTAAGTAATTCATACGTAATTTAATAAGTCTAATAAGAAAAGAAACAAACAGAAAATGTACTTCATCACGGAAGTTAAATAGTAACCGGAGGCAATTCCAATTTCTCCATAATTATTCCTTTCATTTTGGAGTAAACGACATGCCATGGTTTTTATACTTCTCCTCTTTTATTATCTTTTTTTCTTTTTTTAATTATTAATATTTAATAAAATAAAAACTTTAAAGATGAAGTTGAGACGAAGGGAGCAATATTTCACATTTTTACTTTTTCGGTCAATCATCTTCAACTTTGCCTGTAAATTCATCTTAAACAACAACTATAATATTCAATTAAATTATATAAATTAGTTAATTATTTTACATTTGCAGTTTAATATTAATTTATATTTATAGTTAGAGATAACAAGCCTAAAAAATCAAAATGACAAAGAATTAGTAGATCTATTCTGACAAAAATGAAAATGGGCTAGTGCCATAACTTTTCTCGATAGAAAATAAGATGGAGTAAGGATTAAAGGAGATGTCTCCACGCCATTCTAACCAATCCTTTCGATACCGGAGAGCCAAGGCCTACCTCAGAAGGTCCAAGTTGAGAGAGACAACTAGGACAAGTATATGGGACTGGATGGAGGAAGTATAAGATAGTTTCAATTTGAAAATGTTATTTAAAGAGTAAACCACTTTTTTTATATCAATTCTTTAAAAAAATGAATATTTCAAACTTAAACACACCATTCAAAAGTTATGTTCCACTGTAAAATTAAAATCATTCTAATTCAGATACTCAATGCTAATGTTCAATCAAACTAAACTTTCGAGTTTTAAAAATCTCATTCTTAAAGTAACTTTGACTAATATTTTAATTCAGAATCTCAATTCTAATGTTCAATCAAACTAAGGGAATGGGATAATTTCCACTAGAAAATAGTCAAAGCTTCTTTAAGAATAAGATTTTTAAAACTCGAAAGTTTAGTTTGAAATTTAAGCTTAACTTAAGAACGAGGTAGTTTCAGTTTGATTACTCAATTTGAAGAACATATATACTAACTCTAACAATGAGATAATCACAATTTAAAAACATAATATGTCGGTCAAATCATATTTTAAAATGTATAAATCCAACTTGGAAGCTCTATTTTAGTCGTAAACCACACTACATAAAATATAAAAGTGTGTTGTTAAAACCTTGATTCAAAAGTGAAATTGAAAATAAAAAAATTTAAAAATGTATAGGATGTTTAGCTTACAACTTTAATTGACTAAATTTTAACAAAGTCTCAGCAGATGGATAGTAACTAAATTTCATTTGAGTTGTAAAAATATTTTGCTTGGATAGAGTAAAAAAATTTATACAGGTTTTACGGTTGTTCTATAGTGTTCCAAAAAGTGAATTGTGTAAGATGAATTTAATTAGTTAGATTAGTTTAAGGTTGTTACAATATGAAAAGATACAGTGAGAGAAAAACGATAGCAGAGAGCGAAATTTAATTGAGTTGTAAATAAAAGGTGGATTAAAATGGTAATATTCCGACTCGATTAAAAATCACTAGACAGACAAGATATGAAGGCTACCTCGATTAAAACCAGGTTAGAATTACATCTCAAACACTCCAGTGACTATTTTAACATGAGAATTAATTCAAATAGCAGACAACTATAAAACTGCAACAAATCGGACTTGAAAACTTAATTAGAAGTGCAAATTACACTATTTAGGAAACATTCTAGGAATTTGATAATTTCAACTTATAAATTATGTTTAATTGAAAAACCCAATTATAAAAACATTGTGTTTCCTAATTGAAAAGTTCAATTCGAATTGCAAACTAACTAGTGGAACTTGAGAATTTAATTTGAAATGTAAACCAACTTTAAGAATGAGAAAAATACAATTTTAATAGGTAAATTCAACTCTAATATGAAATAATTCCAACTTGAAAATTCTATTCAAAGTAAAAACATTGTATGGATGAAAAATTGAAACTCGAGAGCTCTACTCTAATGAAAACAACAATAAATTGTAAAGTACTCTTTAAACGTACGCAAAATAATTCTAAATTTGAATATAAATTTGAAGGTATGTGAACAATAAAAATGAAACAATTCTTACTAAAAAAACTCAATATATGAATGAAATTAAACTCTAGAAAACAAATAGTTTTTACTTAATGGTAAATTTAAATTCTGAGGCCATCTTCAACTCTCAAACTCTATCAAACTGACATGTCATCATTCCACTAACAATAAACTCTATCAAATTCTCCATCTCCAACCCTCAAACTCCATCATACTCACTTTTTCATATTATTTTCTCATTTCTTTTAAACTATACTATTCTTTTTTCTTTTCTTTTAAAACAGTATAATTCATACATCTTATTTATTTTAATTCCGTTAATTAATTAAATAAAGTAATTAAACTTAAAAAATTATAATGTTCGAAGATATTTTATATAAGTTCGTTTTTTAGTGAATTCGAATATATTAAAATTTACAGTTTGTATTCCATGTATAATTTACTAAATAGAATATGAAATAGAATGAAAATGGAAAAGGAGAAAATAAAACAAATAAAAATAAATTAAAGTAAACAGAGAAATAAAAGCAAATTGAAACAAAAAGAAAAAAGAAAAGAAAAGGTTTCACTCTATCAAACCCGTATGTTATTTTCAAACGAGTTTGATAGAAAACTCCATCAAACCATGAATGGAGCAAGTAGCAAACGTTTGAAGGAGTATCAAACTCTGCATCATACTGTCTTTGGGCATGGCCTAAGGATGAGATAGTTTCATTGTTGGAACTTAACTCAATTATACTAATAAGCTTGATAAGAAATCTATTCAATATGTCATATCCAATTTTACATTTTATATATGTAAGAATACTACAAAACGACTTAAGTAATAACTTAAGAAATTAAAATGTTAAATTTTGAAACTTTAAAGAAAGAGAAACTAAGTTTTGAGGGAGAATAACTTTGGGAGGGGGGAGGGGGTTGAAGAGAAATTTTAAGGAAGTCATAATTAAAGGGGTGATTTTCATCTAGTACCCTGTTTAGATATGTCAATGACGTCTAGATCCATTTTAGTTGAATAATAAAATGTAAGTACCTTGTCCGATAAATTTAATTACATTTGAACCCACGAAATTGACTTTTTGCGAATTAAAACAAGGAAAAGTCAATTTTAACTTTGATAGAATATTGAATTTTGGAAATGTCCAAACAAGTTTTAACTTTTACTTTCTAAAAGATAACAAAGAACTTTTCGAAAGTTCAATTAAGTCCCTGAATCATTCCAAAGTTTTTCATTTAAGTGCAACTTAATTTTTATTTAATAAATACATAAATTAATTATTATTTTTTTAAATCTTCAAATTGGAAGGATTAATATACGTTATTATTATTATCAATTTTAATTTTAGTTTTTTTTTTGTCTTCCGTGAAGCTACCATGGCAGGAAGAGCTTCGATTGGAGCCTCCTCCAAGGAAAGCTCACCGGAGCTTTCGTGGCGGAAAGATCCAATCAATTTTTTTTTTATCATGAAAGCTACGTAACTGGAGCTTCCTCCACAGGAAGCTTCAAATCTATGATGTAGAGCTCCAGAAGCTTCCCACAAAGATTTGGAGCTTCCACAATGGAAGCTCCATTAATGGAGTTTTTGGTTGTGAAGTAAAAGAAGGGAAGAGAAGAAAGAACGGAAATGAAGAAGAATAAAAAAATAGAAAAAAGGAAGAAGAAGAACAAGAAATGAGAAATAAATAAATGAAAATAAAATAATTTTATTAGCATTAATTTTAAAATTTTAATTATAATTTTATAATTTATTTATAATATAGTTTAAGTTTATGAGTTTTAATTTTGTATTTTATGTAATAAAATAAATAAAATTGTACAAGGCCATGTTTGGGGAACAAATATTTAACAACTTAATTTAAGTTGGTCAACACCATAATGGCTTTTTGAATTCAAATGTAATTGTTAGACTATTAGGGACTAATCTGACAGTTGAGTCTCTATCAGGGCCCAATGATAATAAGCCCTACTTAAAGCTTTGGAATTCAATTAAAATGGGTAATTTCAACTTTATGAATGATATTTCATCTTAAAAACTTGATTCAATAGTCAAATTCGTTGCCACAACAAATGATATGGGCTACACGGAGGTGTTTAACAATGTTTGAGGTAGTGTTATTTATTATTCATTCTATTATACCCATAGTGCAAGCATTTTCTTAATATTTAAAAGAATATTAATGAAATATTAACTTATAATAAACTCATATAAGTCATTAATTAATTTATATGTTTGTATATTTCCAAAAATAACATTTTTTTTTGTATGTTTGTAAGTTAATGGCACATGTAAGTTGTATTATAAATTAAATTTTCTCAAAGATATCTTATAAGAAAACAAAATATATTCTTTACATATTTTAATAAGAGGAAAGCAAAAATATCTCATCATGCATATATTAACAATAAATAAATTTAAAAAGATTCAACAGGATGATATCGTATATTTTGGAATAATAATTGAGTTTAGAATAAATCCTTGATAATAATGAGTAAATGTTAAAAAAAAAAAAGAAACAAAGTGTACCATGAAGGAAAAAAATGTGTTGTAGTTCGAGACAATATCAGTTTAGGTGAGAAAGATTGGTATTGTCCAATCTATTTTACTTTATTTATCAACTGTACAAGTAAAAACTCAATCCAAATATTGTCTAAAAAGAATTTATAAAGCTTGATCAGAATAAATATATTAAAAATAATCAATTTACAAACTATTCGTTTACAGTGTGTGTGTACACACACACACACACAAGGGCGGAATTAGGATTGTGAACCATCTAGGGCGTATAAATTTTAAAAAAGAAATCTTAATAAATAGATTATAATTTCAATCATTGATAAAGATTATATATATGAAGTATAATGGAAATACAAACAAAAAGTTATAAGTTTATCTATATTTCACTACACATATGTATTTTAAATTGAGAAAGGGTAGTGCAAAATGGTAACAATATTCTAAAAAATCACTACGATACTATTGTTTTATTCAATTGAGGGTAGTGCAAGTGCACTATCATGCTTGGGCATAGATCCGCCCATGTACACACACACACACACGATCGTAGCATATGAAATTATGTTTGTACATTAAATTTTGTGTTTATATGCGGCTGTCTAGGCGGGAAAACCTTTTTCAATCTTCTATCTACTTTTATAATCCATAATGAGCACGCGTGTAGTATGTGGTGAAACATGGGGAGGGATACTCTTTAGTTTATTGATCGGCGTAACGGGTCGGGTGGGATGGAAAAAAAAAACCATAACATGTGAAACTGTGTTTATAGAATACTAATTTTTTTTGTGTGTAGTGGGGTGACGGCATATACGAACCACCTATATTGATTGTGTTGCATTCTTTTTTAGTTTTTTCGTGTTTGAAGGATACAATATTTTTATTAACAGGTCAAGTACGATAAGACCCGATATAAAAGCGTACCAGTCATGATGAATCGTATTTCACTTTTTCCATCGTTAACATAAAAAACTCAATGATATATTATTGGATGAAGAAAAACAACCATTGACACCACGAGCCATGTTTTTACAAGTAATTAAATGACTTTGTTTGATTTATTCTATGCAATAAAATGTATCGAATTTTTTTTATTCGAACCTCATTTTATTATTATTGTACACTACCTTTTATATTTATTTAATAAGTGAACTGTATCATGCCATCGCCACGGGTTAGAACTAGTTATGATTTAAGATGGGACGATTTTCATATAGGCATCTCTTTAAATCTGACAATTACATCTGGATACATGTTAGTCCAACAATAATATATGAGTACCTTGTTCGATAAATTTATTACATTGAAACCCACGACCTTGACTTTCTGCGAATTAAAAGAAGGAAAACCATTTTTAAACCTGTTGCAAAATTGAATTTTGGAATGAGCCAAACACCATTAATTTATGACCTAACACCATGACACGTGACTAGCACGTGCACGTGAATGTAATTGATGTTATAAAACTTGGTATGTAAATGTAATTAGCATTCACCGTATTTTAAAAAACTAACCGTTGGGAATGGCTTGTGTCTAAGTCTCATCCAAATCAGGGTAGATTTTTTTGGGGATGTCAGAGCATGGATGGTCAGAGTGGTATAACGAGCAACGATACACACAAATTCAACATGGGGGGGGGGGGGGGGGATTTATGGAAGCGAAAGTTCTATGTGAATTTGTTCCACAAAGATATCCTCAACAAACAACCCAAGCAAATGCAATACCACTGAAGATATTATTCAAGATTCAAGTGTATCAAATGTGTAGAAAAAAGGTGCAAATGCCACAAGAAGATGCCAAGTTGATGAAGACAAATACTCTAGAATAAGGCAACTAATTTGCTTCAATATGTTTCTATTTGTTGTGTACATTTGTGCAAATTTGTAAACTATTCAAGTCGTATTAAGATGTCATAATAAAGATGTCATTGCATTGATCAATCCAAGAATGTTCGAATACAAAGACATATTGTTAAAGACAACGAAGCGTAGCTCAGTTGGTAAGACGCTTCACATTCAACTAATAGGTCGGGGGTTCGAGTCACCTTAGCCGTTTCAAAAAAGAAAAGAAAAAGGACATGTTGTTAAATAGGTCAAAAGACAAAAGAAGAACACTTGCATGAAATTGAGTACTGAAACCTAGCAACAATTTCATCAAAATTACAATTCCATTGGACTGACAAAAAATGCAAAAAGCAACACAAGATAATTAAACTCATGCCCTTCTCGTTCATCTTGTGTGTGTTCTGCCTCTTCCTCCTCTACCCCTTATTGAATTTCCTGGTCCCCTGCCCCTTGATGATGATGCATTATCCCTACCTCTCTTCCTCACATTCTCAGTTGCAGTAGAAGTTCTAGTGTCATTATCCCTACCTCTCTACTTAAGAGTCTCAGATGCATTTGCAGTCTACCACACATACATATGCACAAAGTAAGCACCAATACAAACATGTCCCAACGGAAACAACTATACAAGCCAACACAACTTATATATAACCAATTCAAGGAAAAAAAACTTACATTAGGCTGATCACTTGGAGGTTCATTCCCCTTGCCCACCTTCCTTCTCTATCTCAGGGTCCTTGTTCTACAAGCAAATCAAATGCATAACATTAAACCTTAAATCAGGCAAACAACAATATAAATTGAATATATGAACACATGAGCAAGGTTATATACCAATGTAGGACAATTCGTACAATTATGACCTATGTGGCCACAAAGGCTGCACTTAGGTGGCCTTCTTTGCTTGTAAAATGAAACTTTGGTTTTCTTTTCCCTATGATGAATGTTTAATTATTCTAAGACAGGGTCTATCAGGCTTCTTCTCAACCTTGGGTGGTGGACACACTTCATGTGTCAAATCATTAGACCAAAATTTGTATTGTGGAACTGGTTGTACCAACATGTCATAGGACATCATATATGTAGCCTTAGTGTGATTATCACTTACAAAGTTTTCACAATGGTCTATGTTGTGATTAATGACAACCCATGCATTCCTACAAGGAATGCCACTCAAGTCCCACCTCTTACATTCGCATGACCTTGCCTCAAGATTGACCACAAAGGTGTAAGTGTAATCCTCCACCTCAAATAGATGTCCTGCATCTGACACAAGCCTCAGCCTCCTAGATTGATCATGAGTCTCGTGAAGCTTCTTTAGTACCTTTGGAATTAACACAGTAGTGCAATTCTCTCCTTTCTTCCTCCTCACAAAAATCCTTTGCATCACTTGTTGTCTCAATCGACAACGAAGTGCAGCTCATTTGGTAAGACGATTCCCCTCCAACCAATTGGTCGGGAGGTCGAGTCAACTTTGTCGTTTAAGAAAAAACTTGCTTTCTCAACTCGGAGTGAAATAATGAAAATTATATAACAAACTTATAGAAAATTATGCATATGAATACTAGTGTTAGTGGTATACCTCCATAATGTTCAGAATTGAAAAGCCTCTAACAGGCTAAACCATGCATTGAAGCTCTCACTCAAGTTGCTTGTGCAATGGTCTATCTTGGGTGTTGGATCAAAAGCATGCCTTGACCAGTGTCCCAATGAAATAACCATCAAGTCATTATATGCATGCTGACTTCTTTTCTTATCTTCTCCATAGCTCTGTTGACCCATATTGTATATATGCAGTTGAAGCTTGCCATAAGTGCTTCCTCAGATTGACACCTCTCCACTTTTGTTTCAAACCATATAAATATGTTTTGCACACTTCCTATTTATGACTTCTCTGGTGCCATTTGTTCAATGATAGGAACAAATCCCTGCAATTTATACAAGAATAAAACAAGTCAATAAGACATTGAAATGAACTAAATGTAAAGAATGTGAGTGGTATACCTTATGTCTATCTGCCATGACGTGCCAGTGTTTGTCTGCCTCCCATGAACCAATAAAATTCTACAATCAATGTATAAAGAATCTCGATGATTCTTTACACTCAACCACATCCCATGCTACTGGAAATATGCCATAATTGGCATATGTGCCAACTGCACTTGAGTAGTTCACCTCCATACCTACCCTTAAGGTGACACCCATAAAAAACACGAATGGAGCACATCCATTTAAGAACCCTCCTTTTAAACCCTCCAACCCACATAAGAACCTTTTGAACAGTGGTGGTCTATCAATAGCAGGAGTACTATGAAGCACAACACTGAATTTGGGTTGGTTCTCATCACCATTTCCATGTACGTGGATGCCAACTTGAAAGCTTTTTCCGGATTGCATCCCAGTATTTCCATGGCTTTCTCCCTAGCCCCGTATGCTCTCATGTAAGGTACCTTCACCCCAAGCTTCGATGCAACCCAATACTCCAATTTCTTAGCACTCTGATTGTGATGCCCCCTAAACTGCTCCACAAACTTATACCTTAACCATCAGTTTGAGTCAGCCTGTCTTGCATCAACCCTTCCCACACATCGATGCACCCCTTCATATGACCTAATCATCATTGAAACTTCATTATCCATCACACATGCATGTAGCCTCCATGGACGACATGTATTCTTGGCACCGTAGTGTACAATGTATCTACTCCTCTCATTCTTTACCTTAGTCAACACACATGGACGTACCCATGTTGGAGCAAAGGGACCGCAATCGCTGCCTCTCATTCTTTGCCATAAGCATGCCGGGTCATGACGGTCTGTTCTGCGACTAGCCCACATAACACCTCTAGTCTCACTGTTAGAGTAGATAATTGTGAAGAGTTGTAAATTAAGTTACAGTGAGTGAGAATGCTAACGTGACAGAAAAAAATGAGTTGCAACGAGTTGCACTGTTAGACCATCTCCATCAGTTGCAACTCTCTGCAACTCACTCTCTCCGCCACGCCAGCATTCCATCCACTGCGACTCACTTTACAACTCTACACAATTATCTACTCCAACAGTGAGACCCAACATCTATATTATTTTAACATTTTTTTCAAACTAAATTATTCATTTCATTTTCTTTTCTCATTTCCTCTTAAACTTTATTCTTGAATTTATTCTAAATTTTGTTAATTAATTATAAACACTAATTTTTTAAAATAAGTGTTTATAATTAATTTAAATAATTATGTTTTTCAGATTTACAAGTATGTATCTTATTTTTTCAAATATTATTGTTATATTTAATATATATTCAACTGGAATAAAAAACATATATATGAAATATAAAACATAATAAATAAGCATGAAATGGAGAAAGAAGAAAGGAATAAAAAAACAAATAAGAAGAGAAGGTTAGTAAAACAAACGAAAATGAACAAGAAGTAAAGAAAGATAAACACACAAACCAAAAGGAATTAAAAAAAAAAAAAAGGAGATGGGGCATTGGGATGTGCAGCCCAGCGCCTCATCCGCGCAACTCGTATTGGGACTCTATTGCAATGTTGTTGGAGATGGTTTTAGAGATGGTCTGATTACGGCAGAGTTCGATCAATTGAATCAATTGCCGGCATGTAAACATTGAACACCCTTCCCTTTATGACTTGAAACATTTCTTGATCTTTGTAATAAAAACTTAGACTAGTGGTAGTCTAGTGGTAGTGTGCTAACAACCTCCATTGTCCTTTTTGGGAACCGAAGCATGGCTTCCATGACGAATCAAGGACTCTGAATCTCCAATAATTGGTTGCATTCGGCATGGCCGTTTTCTTCTGTAGATAATGTTCATTCATTCCACTGAATCAATGACAGACCAATTGTTATTCAAACTTTGTGTCACACTCTTTCTTTCTTTCTTTCTCTTTCACTTGCCTTCCAAGATAATCCTACTCCACTTGTGGGCATGTGTGGCAATTAAATTCCACGGAAAAAGCAACTTCATAGATTCATTCTATATATTCCATTTCAACCCAACCCTTCTCTTCAATTGTCATAACAATGAAGATTTCTAACCACTTGTCACTCATAGTCTTACTTCATCTTTCACTGTGCTTTGCCTCCACTTTTTCAGCTCCTGAAGCAGCGATTATTTCAAAGATCCCTGGTTTTAGTGGGACTTTGTCTTCCAAACATTATTCTGGGTATGAAATGGAACTACTTTTTTTTACTACTTGGTGCTGAATCTGTTTTTCTTGAAAGTGATTTGTTTTGTGAATAATAGGTATGTGACTATTGATGAAACTTTTTTTTTTTTTTTACTTGGTGCTGAATCTGTTTTTCTTGAATTGAATAGGTATGTGACTATTGATGAAACTTCTGGTAAGAAATTATATTACTACTTTGTGGAGTCTGAAAGGAATCCATCCAAGGATCCTGTTGTTCTTTGGCTCAATGGTGGTCCAGGTTGCTCTAGTTTTGATGGCTTTGTATATGAGCATGGTAATCTTTACTGTCTTTTCTGGTTTTAGATTATCGAATCACGGCGAAAGCTTCTATTACCTAGACTAACTGGGGACACATTAAACACTACCCACCAGAGTTTTTGTCATGCTCCACGAATTCGAATATTACGAATAATCACCCCCATCCAACCGAACAAGTGTGGATGGGCGCATTTCCCTACTTTACTGTTGGACCATTTAACACAAATCGTTATCTGGAGTTGGATTTTCCCTTAGGAAATATTAGACAAAGATGCTACTAGCTTTTAGAAGAAAGAGGCTGAATTGTAGTCCTTGTAGAAGGAAATGATATATTTTCTCGTGATAGTGAATGCTGCATCGAATTTATTAGGTGAAGTTTCAGTTGGAACTTGTCAATGAAGGAATTTATTAGTATACGCTTCAACAAGATTCTGCTGCACTACTTGCAGTTTATGTGTAATCCCATTACCCATTGCATCCTAGTTTTTATGTTTTGTGTTACTTTGAGTACTCTTAATGGTAGGATGTTAATGATCGTGTCTCAAGTTTTAGTTATCTGGATTTGGATTTGAATTTAACGATAAACTAAATGCACAATACATACAAAATTTGAATAGGTGCTTCATATTGCTTCATTTTATTGTTAAGTGTCTTCCTTTAATTCGTATTGACAGGTCCTTTCAATTTTGAGGCGGGGAAGCCCCATGGTAGCCTTCCCACCCTGCATCTCAATCCATACAGTTGGTCCAAGGTTATTATTCCTGGTTTTATTGGTCATGTCATAGAAAAAGATATCACCTACACGTATCTGCAACACTCAAAGCAGGGCTTGGTATTTTACTAGATTGCATCAATTTTCTCTTGTTGCAGGTCTCTAGCATGATTTATTTAGACTCCCCTGCTGGTGTTGGATATTCATACTCCGGAAATACATCTGACTACAATACGGGAGACTTAAAGACTGCTTCCGACTCCCATATTTTTCTACTCAAGGTAATAAAACTGCAATCTGAAATTGTGTGAAGTCATATTTTGTTGTTCATTGTACGAAAGTAATATTGTTTTCGTCCAACTCCGATTCAAGCCATAAATTGTTTTATGAATTTTCCGATTAGTGGTTCGAGCTCTTTCCGGCATTCCTCTCCAATCCATTTTATATATCTGGAGAATCATATGCTGGAGTATATGTACCAACATTGGCTTATGAAGTGGCTAACGGTAATCTTCTCAATAACTATCCGTTACATTTTGCCAACAAAGTTCAATTTAATCATTATCATGATTCTGCAGGTATTGATGCTGGTACAAAGCCGATTCTCAACTTTAAGGTATTGCTTCTTAAAGAATTCAGTGTTTTAGATGGGATTTTAGCAAATAAGTTCTTATGATACAGGGTTACATGGTGGGGAATGGAGTTACAGATGACAATTTTGATGGCAATGCTCTTGTACCATTTGCTCATGGGATGGGTCTTATATCTGATGAACTTTTCGAGGTATCTTGTTCGGTTTTATGTGAAATTCGAAATACCAAATCAAGCATATTCTGGCAAAAGGGGTTCAAAGCATGTTGTCGCTACATTACTAAATTTACATAAGTTGAACTAGTTTGGGATTCACTAACTTTTTATCTTGTTACCAGAGTTCAGAAGTAATATTTGCTTGTTAATTCTTGTCAAATTGGATTAAATTGATTTAGAGTTTGTTGGGCATTTATTGTTTAACAGATTTTTACCTAATAACCACACACAGGTGGAACATCAGCTAGGCCTAGGACCACTCCATTTTGCATCTCTAGTGCACCAGGGAGACTATCTGGAATAACCAAATATAGGTTTAGAGGCTAACTGGAACTGATTACATTGATACTGTTTATAGTGGTATAGGGTTATAAAGATTTTGTCCTTGTTCACCTTTCTCTTCATGCTTTTTATATTCAATTAGATAGTAGTACATCGTAACGAAAGGAATTTTGGAAGTCATCTGACTCTCTGCACCTGTGAACAGAAAAAGGGAATCGAACTTATATACATTTTTTATTCCTCTCTAAGGAACAAAGCTCTGATAATCTTCATTTCATGGTGCAGGCAGTTACTACTCAGTGTCACGGAAACTACTATGATCCGATGAATTCTGATTGCGAGAACAACCTTGCAAAAGTTGATAAAGTAAGATATTTGCTTTCCATTTGTTAGGTGTTCAGAGCAATTGTTTTTATAAATATTCATTACATGTATGGAGATTAATGCTTTGTTGGAATTATTTCAGGAAATTGAGAATCTGAATATCTATGACATACTTGAACCATGCTATCATGCCACCACATCTAGTAAAATCGAATTAAAAAACATTAAGTTGCCGCAAAGCTTCAGGATGCTGGGTGAGACTGAGAGGCCCTTGGCAGTTAGAAAAAGAATGTTTGGGCGTGCCTGGCCTCTTAGAGCTCCAGTAAGAGATGGGCTCGTTCCAACTTGGCCACAGCTTATGAACAGTGAAGATGTCCCTTGCACTGTAAGAAACTTAATTAGATTTATGATTACCCATTGTTAGCATGATTTGGCCACTACATGTAATTACTTGTTATTTTGGGTAGATTTTTTTTAGTAGCAGTTTTCCAGGTTTTTGGCTTGAATTTTGTGCCTTGATATATGGACAGCATCAACTTTCTCTAATGATTCTTTTTTCTTTTTTCTTTTATCAAGCTGTGAGCAGAACCAGAAAAAGTTATTTTGATTTTGATGATAGTCATATTCGGATATCAAACAAGATTCTTTCTTACATAGCATAATTACTTGGGTCAAAACATCTTCCCTGTTTGTGTGCTAATTCTATAACAGAATGGTTGCCTCCACTCTTCGATTCCCCTTACACACGATGTAGGTCCGCACTACAACATGTGTATGGTAATTGGGCACTTCATTTAGGCTAAAACTTCATTTTTTTATTTATAAATTAGCCAAGTCAGGTACTTAGAGCTTAGTCTGGGTAACATACCTCGAATGAACTATTTGAGCTAGGTCAAAGCAAATGTATGTTCATCAATACAGTATTTTGGGTAAATGATTCCCTTGAGATCATGTATTTTAAAGGAGTGAATTTATTGATTGATCAAAGTAGTTAGGGAAATTTAAAATTTTTGTTATTTGGATAGTGATTATCTGATAATATGGTGACTTGCTGCTCTGGAAAGATTAGACATAAATCTCTATGGAGAACACTCTTTTGTTGCTTTCTTAAGAACCTTATCTGAGTGTCTATACTAATACGTTTATCTAACTTGAGAAATTGCATTTTTCATCTTCTCAAGCTTCATTTGATTGTCACTGTTTGGCTTCATAACTTTTAGTTGTACTGCATTTTGATACAACTGAACTTTATTAACTAAGTTTCATATTTGACAATCATTCTAATAACATGTGTAGGATGATGAAGTTGCAACTGCGTGGCTGAATAATGAAGCAGTTAGGGAAGCGATTCATGCTGAAAGCGTAAGATTTCTTATATCTGCTTGAATTGGTTGCTGAATCATTATACTGAACCTACTTCTGCTCCAGGCAAGTGTTGCAGGTCCTTGGGAATTGTGCACAGACCGAATTATATTTCATCATGATTCCGGAAGCATGATTAAGTATCACAAGAACCTGACACTACGTGGGTATCGTGCCATTATATACAGGTAGCAACTGAACCTTCCCATTTTTATAATTTGCTCAGCTCTGCACATTTACTACTGAATGTTAAGTTGTTTTAATGCAATATTATCATTGTTTTAAAATTTTGAAACTGTGTTGCCTGTTCTACTTGGGTTTTTGAAGTGGTGATCATGATATGTGTGTTCCATATACTGGAACTCGAGCTTGGACAAGATCTGTTGGATATAAAATTGTGGATGAGTGGAGGCCTTGGATTGTCAAAGATCAAGTGGCTGGGTATGTATCAGACTCATGCCTCTAATTTTACCTCAGTACCCATCACAAGATAGTGGAAAACACTTTTGAATATTTACTTACAAGATCGAATCCTGTTTCACGATTGAGTTAGTAACAAGGTCTTTTAAGTAATAGATAGCTACAACCAAACTAACTCTAAAATACACTATTTTTACAAAGCATGGAGACTGTTTTGTGGTTATCATATATTGTCTTGATCAACTTCTGTTGATTTGACCAAGCAAATAACACTCTTTACTGGTGCACAGTTACGTACAAGGCTATGCCAATAATTTCACCTTTCTCACCGTAAAGGTAAGTATTGTAACAAGGTTACTTTGTCAAAAAAGAGATGAATTGTGTACTCCAGCTACATTAGCATACTGACCATTTTACAATCTAAAATTGTGTAGGGATCTGGACACACAGTACCGGAATACAAACCACAGGAGGCGTTGGAATTCTATTCTCGATGGCTGCAAGGCCAGAAGATTTGAGAGGATCCAATCTCCTTTATATGAAATGAAATCAAATAAAGACAATAATTCATTTCCAAAATCATATCCTGAGACTTACTTCATCTAGACTGATGCGAACAGATTTTTATTGGGACAGATATATATCCATGATAGGAGATGAGTTTATGGGAGCTAGATTGCTATTATTAACTGTGAACTCTTCTCATTTGTGTGTTGAATGTCAAATCTTAATAGTGCAAGAAATTTGACCCTGTTCTGTTATTGGTTTGCACTACTGCAATTTTTTACGACTGAAGTGAATGTTTTGCAGAAAAACTAGCCTTGGTTAAATTGATCAGTTGAGAGCATGAACTGGAAGTTCTATCATTGGGCATCTAACATCAGTAGAAATAACCTTTCTAGTATCTCAAGCATCCTATGCTAAAAGTTCAAGGCACTCTTCTCTTCCTGCTTCGATTCGCTGCTTTCTTGATTTTCTATTTTAGCAGCTGAATCAATGAATCCTTCAAATCATTTGGTTCTAGCCCAGCTTTATCCGTCTGCAAGCACCGAAAACAACATTAGCAATACTTTCGAAGGATAAAGTACGTATTTTCTAAGAAACTGTATGCAAGATACTATTAATAGTCTATTTTCTTATGTTGTACCCCTTAGATTGTTGTCTTGAAGATTAATATAGCCAGACATTGTAAGTTTGAAGCTGCCAAAACAGATGCAGTGCAATTATGCAAGAAGATTACCTCTAGTTTCAGAACGTTCAATACCGAGTCATCCAAAGTAGTAACATTTGCATCGGTCACTACAAGCCACAATGAGTTGATTGCTTCCATCAATCTTGAGAACCCTCCTTGCTTTTTAGTGCATATTAGTTTTAGCAGGAAATCTTTCTTGCCAGTCTGACCCACTTCAATCAGGTGTATCTTCAAGAAGCACAAGGGGGGTGTAAAATGTTTATGTTCCATTGAAGTAACAAGATAAGCTTAAATAATAACACAAATGTTTTCCTGACCTCCATCGGTGTCTTTTTAGGGCCAATAGATTGGTTCTCATTCACACAGTCCATGTTCAACAACTTTGAAACATTTGCATTGGCATTTGAGTTGTTGGAGTTTTTCTCTTCCATTGCTGTAAGTTCATCACAGTAGTTTTCGATAGTCGTCTGCAGCTCCTTTATGTAATTAGCAGCGTCGTCCACTGTCGCCATTTTATCCATCTGCAACAGAAAGCACAATGCTAATAAGATGTCATTCTTGTAGAATGGTCTAAAATATAATTATCCTTTCTTAGAACCTTGGAAATGTTTGGAACCAATGCTCGAAGAGTATAGATCCCCTTCTTTATCCTTTCCCTTCGGTTTCTCTCAGTCAGAAGATTCTTCGATTTGAAAGGTTCCTTTTCTGCATTTTTTGTATCCTTCACACTCACTTCATCACACTTGTACCCCATGTCACAATTAAAAGCCTTGTTCTTTATTAGCCTCAAATCCTGTTTTTGCAAAATGACATCTTTTTTGTTTGTTTTAGTTTTCACAGGCTGGTGTTCAGTAGAAATACTGGAACTGGTGCATGATCGGTCAAAGTTACAGCAATTTGGCCGGAGATTCAAAGGGTATGATATTTGTTCTCCGAGGTTAAAGTTTATATTGGCTATGTTAGACATGCAGTATTGAGTATAAGGTACATTGAAGTGGGATGAGATGAAATCCATGAGTTGCTGATCTTCTGGGAGCTGAAACAAAATCAAGAAAATATCACAATACTTGAAGCATGTTTTGCAAACATTTGCTAAAGAAACAACAAAAACATACATGCTTTGAGCTAAAGAGTTCAATCAATCCAAAGGCTGTTGGGATCAGAACATGGGTTCCATTTGGTTCCTGCATGAAAAACCACAGTTCCATTTTAGAAAAAATCATATATAGAAACTTTTCCAAACCAGGACAAACTAAGGCTACAAGATTATGAAGAGACACAATAATCTAAGCTCATTGATCAAAGACTTCAAAGTCATGAAGACAACATATAAAGAAAATAGCAACTTATAACCCTACTCATCATCTGCTCTACGTTTACGCATAGACAGCGCAGTTCAGAAACTGTCATTTCTGTAGAATGCATACACCATATTGCAGTATTGATATATAAATGATTATATTCCACATCTCATCTACAAACTCGAGTTTGTAGCTAGAGAGGTGTAGCTAGAATCTAATCATTTTATATATTAATACTCCAAATTTCCAATACACCACTGTTTATTTGGTCCATAGATAGAAACAAGCATCGTACAAGAGTCCAAACAAAGGTATAAGAAATGAAAAATCAACATTGACACATAAAAAGGAGAGAGTATACAATAACTCACATCATATGAGTTTAACCAGCTTGGTTTCTTGGACATCAATACATCTCCATGGATCCTATCAATAGCATTTCATCTCACCAATCAAACTATTGTTGATTTTCAAACAAACCCACAAAAAGAAAGGTTACTAGTATGCAGAAAATTACCCAATATACAAAGGAATGGCATCAGGCAACTTGGCAAGCAACTTGCAAGCATGGGTTCTAGCAGGATGCTTATTATACTGATCCTTACATTCATCAACCACACAAAGATCATCTTTTTCAGTTTTGATCTTCTTACCAACTTCATTTCCACCACTGCAACAACAAGCACCCCTCTGAAAAAACCTGCAAAAAGAAACAAAAAGATTGTTTTTTTATGGATTAACAATGGATGAATGTTGAAACAAAGAAGCAAGAAAGAAAGTAAGAAACCTTGAAGGATCATCGCCTAAGGTCCAAATGACACAGTAATCCCACGGCATGTTTGTAACAAGAAGGGTTCTCAGCCAGTCTGCTACTTTTTCATAATCTGTTGCTGCCATTTTGAACGCTTGTTTGTTCTTTTCCTCTGAATTTACTGCACTCTATGGCCCATCTATATATACACAACACAAACATACAATATATATACATACACTTGTCTTATTTCTTTTTGAAGGTTAAGTGTAACATGTCACTCTGTGATTTGAAATGTATGTACGGGTGATTTGATGCTCTTTATTTGTTGGGAAGACAAGGTTAACAGAAACTAAACTGTCCTCTCTGATTCCTTTTTAACTTTTGAACCTCTCAGATCAAATTCATGGTATCATTATGCACCTTTTTTAAAACTATCTATAGTGATCTGGACTCTGGAGAAAGTTCTGGTCAGTTTAAGTAACTGCAACAAAGAAAGAAAAGAAAAAACCTACTGGCTTTTCTTCTCTAGTGTATTATCTGCTGCAATTTTACCTTGCAATAGAACCGTAATAAAGAGCATTTGGTATATATATTGCACAGAAGACAGTAAGTAATGTAGTAGTAGCCAGTAGCCACCCTTTTTCTCGAGCTAACTTAAACTATAACAATTTTCTTGAATATTAAAAAAGAAAATTAATAAATAATTAATTATTTATTTTTATAGTTTTTTATTCATTTTGAAAGGTTTCGAGATTTCGAATTGATTATGTTTGAACTTTGTTAGTTTCGAATTTGCAAGCCAAACTGATTTGACGTTAAAGTTATACAACCAATAGAGCTTTTGTAAAAGTTAATTAGCTTAACTTTATTATCAGCTTCCTGCTGCATGCATACAGTTGTACTGAGTAGTTCAGTTGGTTAATAATCTTATCTGAACTTTATCCCTTTTCCTTTCTTTATCATCATGTACAACAATCTACCACAGTCACAACAATTTACCACACTTGTATTATATTTGAATACTATAATATTATCTATCTCCATGATAGAAAACAAATGTAATTATGAACCAACAATTGATTTTGGAGGTAGAGAGAGTATGAGGATATCACTTTGCAGTATATATTTCGTGTTATTTGTATTGCCTGTGTAAAAGTCAAATGGAAAAAAAAGTAGTAACTGAATGCACGGAGACAAAATTTGGCAGGGGCCGATAGTACGTACTAATGTTAAGATTACACATCTCTACGCTGCCTCTGTATAATTACTTGTTTTACTTTATTCAGATTCAATCTTTTCTTCACTCCGCATGTTTGTATACTTTGGTTTATTTATTTATTAAGATTTGATTATGTTCCATATTATTACTCCTAATCATTTTGGATCTGTGAGCATATGAAGAAATGAGTATTTTGACCGTCTACTGTGGGACCGTCGTGGCGAGCAGTTGTTCAACGACCTAGTAATTCACGATGCTTGAGATTGGCCTCACATGAGGCCTGCTCCAAACGACTTTGTCACCAAGTAAACAGTTGGTGACACTTATTCGGTCTTTTTATTGGACAGGACCATTTGTTTTCTATTTTCTGTTTTTATGAGTTTTGAATTTAAAAAATAATTAAAAATATACAAACTTGTATGAATTAGGATTTAATACTAAATATTGATATTGTAAACAAGTATTACAACACTACTTAAAATCAATATCTAAACAGCTTAAGAGTCTAAAACTTTAGATACCAAATGTTTATCTTTGTTACAGTTTATGCTCTTTACTCATTTCATTGTCCATATTTATGCAAAACCTTGGAAGATAAGAAAATATGTTGATTTGTCTGTTGTACGGAGTTCGAGGAGTCAAAATATATTGCGAAGATAATTAAAAATGTTACAACATTGTACGTAGAAGACCACTTTTCTAGAAAACAAATTTTCAAAGCCAAAAATTATAGAGCGAAAGATATATTCGAATCTGGTAAGATCTAAAGATTGCGTCCGTCATGGGACCACAAGCCCTTCCCCGGTCACTTGAGGACCACATTGACACAAAACTTTCTAGATTTCAGGCTTTTTGTGGTCTACCAGACTAGTGCCCGCCTTATAACCTTCCTTATACATCATTGGCGGTTGGAACTCATTTCCCACACTATATATATAAGTGGATTGGGGTCACATAATCACACACTGCAATCAAAGTTCACTCTTGAGAGAGAACCAGTCACTGGAGAAGTGAAACTGCAAAATAACAGGATCATGACCGTCAACGAGAACAAAGAGGAAACCCAAGGAGCGATATGAAGACATTAAAGATGACGCTTTCCTTTGCTCTCTTACAATTTCGATTTATTTACTTGTATTATGAGTAGCTAAACTCTTATTGTAAAGCCGAACCGTCGAAACTCATCAGTTGTGCTACTTTTTTTATATCTTTCATATATCAATACTTTTAGACACAATCTATGTTATACAACTCTATACATCCTTTGTGGTGTGTTGTTTTGTTGCGTTACAACAATTTCATTGGAAAACAGGTATCGACTGCGTCTTGAAATTTTGTTGCCTTTATTTCAATAAAGGTAATTACATATAGTGTGATAACTAGAAAGTTGATTGAGCACAGTACAAGTTAGGTCAGGGTCATTTACGCCTCAATATCATTGAATACACAACCGTTAGAACTCATCTTTTGCTTGCTTATAAAATGTCTGCTTTCTACACACATAAATAATTACGCTATTTACTTGTTCATATGCTAAGTGTCCGTGAAGAATGCCATTCCGAGTCAACTTTATAACCATGAATTTGTGGATTTTCAATATTAAAGTAAATTAAATTTTTAATTGAATTTAGGAATTTCATGAACTACAATTTATATAAAAGGGTACATCAACGAAGTTTTTAATAAAAATTCATCGATAATTCGATCAAAATATCTACCGTGATGTGATCACCACTGCTCCTTTTTATTGTGTAAAAAATTAATTTAGTTGACGACATATACTTTTTATTTGACAATGTTATATTTTGTTTTAAAAGTATAGTTCGATTCGTTTCTAGATAAGTCGTAAGGTGCAGTAAATCAGGTGCAGTAAACCAGCAGTAGCAGATGATCTGAATTAACATTCCTGAATCCCCAATCCCTACTCCTCCTCAACGATAGCTGCTCAACAATGGCGATTTCAACACTGCAAAAACTCTTCTCTCAAATCTCCAAATCCCCTTCCCTCTCCATCTCCTCCCGCGCCATCTTGGTCCGCTCATTCTCCGCCAAAGTCTCCGATCGCCTGGTGAAGATCAACGCCATCGATCCTGATGGTTACAAGCAAGAGATCGTCGGTCTCACTGGCCAAACACTCCTCCGCGCCTTGTCTAACCAAGGCCTGATCGATCCGGCTGCTCACCGCCTCGACGATATTGACGCCTGCTCCGCCGATTGCGAGGTCCACATCGCCCAGGAGTGGCTCGAGAAGCTGCCTCCTGCCTCTGAAGACGAGAAGTACGTGCTAAAGAGGAACTCCAAGAATCGCGTCTATAACAAGCATGCCCGGCTTGGCTGTCAGGTGGTTCTCTCGCACGAGATGCAGGGGATAATTGTTGCTGTTCCTGAGCCAAAGGAATGGGACACTCTCTAACTTCGCTATCGGTTTTCTTCAATTGTAAGGATTTTTACTTCATTTTGCGATAAATAATGTCACTGATGTATTTCAAATACATTCTCCTTGCTGAAGGTGTTTAAGATTCAGGAATTGATGATTGTGTTACCTGTTTTGTGTTCCATACTTGATTATTTGGAGGAAAAGGACGGTGAGAATATCGAGTTATTTGTTTAATAAGGTGCATTTGGGGTTTCTGGACCTAATTATTTCGAGTTATATTGCTTATGTAGACTGGTTTTAAGGTAATTATGGTGATCATTGGATGGGGTTTTATATTTTAATTGAGGAGGCTATCATTTAGGGGTTGCATACTTGCATTAGCATGTCTCGTGGTGTTACTAATGTTTGAACATCGGCTAGATGTTAGATTTGGTTTTGAGCCAAGGTAGTTTATGAACAGTCCAGTAAAAGTTGAATTCGGAGCTAATGAACAACTGTATCTTAGGGTTTTATTTTTGGGGGAGAGCTTGTGGTTGGTGATGAATATTTCTTGTATCTATCAGCTTCTAGTTTCTGTAACCTCATGTAATGTGGGAAACGTAGAGATAGGTTTTACACTTTTACTAGTTAGCATTGGAATGCTTTCAGTGTTAATTTGGAGCTACTGAGAAACTATATCTTAAGAGTTTTATTTGGGGGAGAGGAGAGCTTGTGTTTTTGTAAATGGAATGAGGGTGATTGTCTGCTCTTGCATGCTTTAAGAAATTAATGCGGTTAATTGCAGTATCATCTGGGAAATTGGATAATTGTCTTTGCGAGCAACTATTGATGTTTGTTGTTTTACTTTATGTTATATGGCTGTGCAAATTTCTCTAACATGCATGCATAGTGTTTATTGGCTGTTCTTTTCTGAGAACTAATAGATGTACCTCTTTCAGCACCTTTCAGAATATATACCGATATTGAAGATGATTATAAGAAGTGTCAATACGCTCGAATAACTCAACTATATAAATTGCAACAACAGCAGACAGCACCCTTTATGTATCTGCATTTTTTTACAAATTCCTCCATTCTAGCTGGAGTGCGAATGAGAAATCCTTTACATCGTTTACTAACCTACAAATGAGAGCCAGTGCTAGTGATCATCGACTAACTAGCAGCAACATGAATAAACATTGTTAAGTTCTCAGAGACTCTCAAGCCTTAAATTGTCTGTTGAGTGGATTTATGTTGTTAATATGATGCATTGTACATTTCCTTGTTTGGGAATGGATTTGTCAAATATATTCTATTGATGCTGCTTAGTAAAGTTTGAATTGAATTATGTGATTGATTGCTTTCTCGTTTGCCTTTATGCTTCATGGTCTTGATAGCTCGAGGCAGATCTAATAGTTTCATTATCAAATTCTCCACCTTTAATCATGGTCTAGGTTATATTAGTGGATTTATGCTGTTAAAGCCCTCTTCCTGCGTCTGCAGATCACTGCCCCTGTAAGTAGTAGTAGTACAGTGAATATGAAGTCTAGAATAGATCATGTTTCTTGATTTCAGAGTTCTAGCAAACCTGTGATAATTCATTTAAATACTCATCTGATTGTGCCCATTTATGAATTTTGAATATATTTGACTTTTTTCTGTTGGCAAAATTTGCTTCAGAAGGTCCCTATGGTTAGATAACCGTACACGACCATCTCCAGTACTTTGTATGCGTGCACAGACACAAGTCTTATGTGATCCCTTAATTTACACCCGTTTAACCGTACATACAGTCTATTACGAATTATATTTTCTATATGCTGTCTGAAACATATTTAAAGTTTTTCTCTATTTGGTTGCCCACCAATGAGGTATAGGGGTATAGCATTGCATGTTCATAAAATGTGTGCGAATCTTGTATCTGACATAGTTAGATCGAATGACTCCAATTAGTATCAAATGATTTTGCTATGACCTGACTTGCCTTGCCTTGCCTACTGCAAACTGACTATAAGAGCGTAAGAGGCGTCATGTTGCTTTTACTCATCTCGGATGCTTGTGATTGTGTGCTTGTTTCTATAAGCTATCTTGCAATCCTAATCCACTCCACTCCACTCCACCATAAGGGCAGGCGAATCGAACTATGAATGCTTGTTTTTATTTGTTACTCATCTTGCATGTTTGGTTCGTTTTAAAGCTGATCTTGAGTACCGGCAGAGCTTTGTTTTTTAGATAACAGAGCCTAAATATTGGAAAAGCTAGAGACACTTCAGCTCATCTCTAGAAACTGTTCAAGGACGGTAGACTCAACTTGAACTGTCTAACAAAGGCTTGGAACTTCTTCGAATTTGATTTAAGCTCGTTCATAATAAACATGACTTGGCGAAACTCGAACAGAACAGTAGTGACCAATCTTGTTCACGAGATGCTGATGACCTCATTCATTTGCACATCTAGTAGTGTATAAAAGATTTCTGGCGGGGAAGGTCCAGGCAAATTTTATGTTTTTTCTTTTTAGAAAAATAAGTAAACAAAGTATGCAAACGAACAATTTTTCTGAACTCTATAAATATACATCAGTCTTGGCATACTTCCATGCATCTCATAATTCATAATTTTTCCCTCCTTTAAATTCAAAACACTCTAAAAATCCTCCTACTACTTACCTTCCAATTTCTCTATACAGAGTACACAATCCCAAAGTAGTCAATCTAAACCACTCGCAACACAAATGTTTATGAAAACCAAATGCAAAGGAAAGAAGGCCACAAAACCAAAAGCCGCTCTTGAGGGCAGGGCGAAGAAGGCTGGATTTTTTTTCCTTTATAAATTTGAAGATTTTACACTAATAACACACTTCATGCATGTGAGTGAAGATCCGATAAACAAGACGAACATTAAACCCTCATTTGTATGTCATTGATTTAATGTAATTTCATATGCTAGTCGTTATCTTACCGCGTTTTGAAAAGTTGGTTCATTTCTTGTTATAAAATCCTCATTTTGTTCATTGTTTTGCCTTCCTTTCTTATTAAATTCTTAAAAATGACTTCTAGCAGTTTGTTCTTTAGATCTAACATTGTTGAGGGCGGGAGTGGAGGACTTTGTCGTCAATTTGATTGTGTAAAAAGGACCGTAATTACATATTCGACTTCGTAGATGATATTAGGATTTATGAGTATAAAGAGAGGGTGATGTGATTTTGTGATAGGAATGAAGGAGGTGGGGTTTGAGAGGAATTAAAGGTTTGGTGGGTGTACCACATGACTTTTATGTATGGAAAATAATAGAATGTGTTAATTGGTATAATATTAATTTTACGCGTAATGCCAAGAGTAAATATGAGGGGTCATTTTTTGAATTGAGTTACCGGCCCAGCCCCCCTCCCCCCCCACACACACACACACAAGAAGGGAAAATTCACCCCAAGTTCCGATTGGAGAGTAAATTGTAAAAAATAATCCAGGAAAACGAAATATTTGTAATAAAGGACCTGAAAATGTATCGTAGAGTGCATATAATACACTTTTCACACCTTAAATTATATTTTTAATGTAACAATATACAGTATGCAAATGATATATCGGTCGTTTTTTGAATTATTGATTCAAAAACGTCACCACCCGTAATTCTCGCCAACAAGAATTTACTCAGTTCCCATTATATAACCAATTAGGGCATTCAGGTTTGGGCCCATAATATCATCTGAACAATGGGCTGGACTGATTCGAAGCTACTCTTTGATAATGGTGCCCTAGCCCAGCTCCTTGTACTCGTTTCCTCGCCTATATATTCCTCCACCCACCACTCTCATTTTCAATGCAAACCATCATCGCCTCTTCTCTTTCAGCTGTTCCTCTTCTTTTATTTGCTTGTGCTTATCACAAATTTCAAATTATCTTTTCGATTGTGTTTTTGTTGAAGAAATCTAAAATCAGCAAGTTCAGCTTCTTGATTGGAACCGGTGCAGTCGATCCAATCAATTATTTACTCATAACTTGCGACATGGAATTACCAGTTACACTCGCCTGAATCTGATTTTCGCTGATTTTTCAGGCCCTTTAAATACTGGCACATTTAATCAATCGATCATTTTTCTCATCTCTTGTTAATGTTATGGCAAACGCACTCTGTCCCAAATCTTTCCAGTGTTCTGAGGCAATTTCTTCGTTTGCTATATTGATCTTTTCTGATTATTTCCAATTAACTCATCCTTTTGATCATATTCATGATCATTTTGGACACATGGTTGGATTACATTTTATAACTCTTCTATCTCATGAAATTTGAATTTCATTTACATCGTTTTCCGCCATGTTTTTGGCCTGTAATTCGCTTTGATGTTTTGAATTGTGAAGCATAAAGAATAAACCTTTTCACCGCAAAACAGAACAGACCTGCATAAAACCGGCAAAACAGAACATAAATGATCTGATATCATACTTAAATCTGATATCAATTGTTACCAAGACTATTTTTGGCTAGAATAATTTGGTGAATTGTGTGTATCTTCCAATTCATTGAACAAAATATTATTTTGCCTTTTTGGAAAAAGATGTATGTATGAGCAAAATTCCCAACTTGCAAGTTTGTGTTTTGGAAAATTTTGAAAGATCTAAACAAGAGTTGGAGAACAAATAGTGCAATTCGTGCCAAACACTGATCTAAAGAGTTATTCGCGTTTTGATCGAATACTCTTTTATGGATTAAATGCATGTATAAGAATGGCTTATGCGCCAGTATCACAAGTATATCTATAGCCATGAAGACAAGTTGATAGAATTAGTGGGTATTCATAGTCAAAACAAACTTAACTCACGAGACAGATTGGTTGTTAGCTTCTCCTGTTTAGTTCAAGAATTTGACTAATTAAACCACTAAAAATAGAGTGGAAGTAGATTAAGAAAAAGGACCACTAAAAAATTAGGACAAGTAATTATCAAATCTGATGAAACATGGAGAAGAATTGGTGATGTTGTTTGAAGAAATATTTGAATTTTACAACAGTTTGATGTGGAGCAAAATCAATTGAAGTTTATCAAAAACTTATTGGATTGATTTATGCTAAAGATTTCATTCAATTTACTTATTGGATTGATTTATACAAAGATTTCATTTCAATTTGAATTTGGTTATTCTCTATGAGGATTCCACTGAACCACCTAAATGCCCAACTTATAGTTGGCGAATTTGTAGGTTCAATTCCTCTTGGATGGATGTACCATACACCCAAAAATGCAACACTATATTGAACTGTAAAACCATCTTAAAATGTCAAATTCATTGATCTAACTAATAAAATTTTGTCAATGTGACTAGATTTTTATATTGTATTGGAGAAAGATAGATCCATGTACTCTAGAACAACATTGTACACTGACCTTTTAGAGAATAGCTGTATCAAAATCCAGGATGTGCAGATAAGAACTGTCTTCACATTATCGAAAGCCAGCATATGTACGTCCATCTAAAACATTTGCAAACTTGAAGCAACTGATTCATATTTACATGAGCTAGCTATGTTAGCATTCAAACAGTACTTGAGGCATAGAGCAAATGTTGCTGCAGATCGTTCCATGATGTCAAATCTCTCATGTCACATTTCTCTCAGAACCCAGAAGCACATTTATCACATAGCCCGTTATCCGGTGACTTATCAGTCTCATTTTCAACTTAATATTTCCCTGGACCAACATCACCATGACCTTTCTCTAATGCTTGCACCAACTTCTCCAAAGCATTCCTCGTATACATTGTCAAACAAGTAAGTCTTCATCTTCAAATTCTGGTGCCATTCCACTATTACTGGTGTTAGGGTTGTAGTAGTATTTGTTTAACTCATTCTCCGCTAAATGTTGAAGCGTACCCAGAGCATCATCTGCGTCGTCTTGCATATACTCGAAAAGATCAAGTTTATTCGACTCGTTTTCAGGTAAAGAGTATCTATAAGCACAACTCCATTTGAGTATCCTTCTGCATTCAACTATCTGCTCCCAGGCTTTCACACAAAACTGCATCTGCTCCTTCAGTTGGTTCTGTAATTTACTGAGCGTCTCCAGACCTTCTTTCTGCAGATCTTTCAGCTCTATTAATGCCTCTTGCATCGACTCATTGTTAATCGCCCATTGCAAATAATAGCGAATGTATTTACTAAAAAACTTCCCCTGTTTCTTCAGCTTAGATTTATCCAGCACCAACACATTATCAATATCAATCCTGTCGTTTCAAACTGATTGCTTGCAGTTAGGACAAGGCTTGGTGTTCACCAGAATCCACTTAGCGTTCTGCTCGTCCAAGTTGTTTTTCAAAACCCAAGCAGACACTGTCTCACAATCCACAGGACCATGTGCATCTCCCCTACATTTCCAACAGAAGGCATTCGTGTTGGAAATTATGAAGAAAAGAAATAGTAAATTATGCCTTGTAGGGTATGGTTGCTATGAGACTACTTAATTATTCGTTAATTAAGTGATTAAAATATATAGTCGTAAGCTACTATGTAAGAGCTTCGAATTGATATATAGCAGGCCCAAAACGGACCTTGGGTTAATGAGGAACAAGTGATTAAAGTTGGAAGAGTAAGTGGGCTTATCCCACGTCGCTTGCAAATGAAAGTCATCTCTAGTTTATAACCTGTTGCTTTATTATATTTGCTAAGTATGATGGTGAGGTTATGGAAAACCTTCTACGCGGGCGTAGGGGTGCAAATCCTGGCCAGATTTGTACTGAAACTAGTGGAACTTGGGTGCGAGCGAGCGTGCGCGACCTGCGTACA
>JAYMSP010001620.1:0-30306 GCA_036897095.1 Plantago elongata | reverse complement strand
TATCGGTTTTGTAAGGTGATGTATTAGTCCTTTGACTTGAGGTCAATACTACTATATGTGTGAAGTCGTGTACTTTGACCATGACTAATGCTTGCACTCCTAATTGGGTAGATACGGCATGCGTTAGGTACACCACGGAGCACATGGGAGTAGTAGTTGAGCCAATATAGGATTCATTCCTCTCAATAGATATTGGAGAGAATACTTTACATCTCATAGTTAGGTTGATCGTTCGTCATTGGCCAATGCATTACGATGTATTCAAAATGGTATTTGAATATAATCGAGGATCAACTAACAAGATTGAGAAAGAAATGAATAAGTTATTGGAACATCCATGAAATCAAGTTCTAGACTTATTCGAGTATTCCTGAATGAAAGGACCGTATCATTATTAGAGCCTTACATTACAGGTGGTTTGTATATCCTCACAAACGTCCTTGTATATTAATATTGTCCGGTAAATTGTCTAGGAGTTTCACCGTGAACTTAATTGGATTAGTGCTTAATATATAAGGCCCTATTGGTTACACTATATGGAGAATACTTTACCAAATTAAAGGATGTTGATAAATATTATTTATTGTAAATAATAAAAGAATATTATTTATTATAAATAATATGAGATAATTTTATTTAGTTCGATTGGACTTAAACAATTAAAATGAAGTGTTATAGTTGGACTAATTTGGAAATGGAGTCTAATTTGTAAAATTGGACTTCATTGGGCCAAGAAATAAAGCAAGAAGGGAGAAAATTGGGCTGGACCGGTTGACCTAGCAGGGAGAGATCATGGGGCGTTTTTAATGCCCACTACCAATCATTCCACTTCCAATGATATAATTAGGGAGGCAATTAAGGATTGTAAATCTTTTCATCTTTTGTTGGTTCTTTTCTCCGCAGGTTTTTCTTAGTTTTTCTTCTGCAGTCTGTTCGTTTGGTTTTTCAGCAAAACAACAAAAAGGCAATTGACAGAGTATTATTCTGAAAGTAAAAATACAACAAAATATTTTTTTTTGGGAGGAAACAAAAATATTTTACTAGAATGAATTTTTTGTTCTTTTGAACACTTCACAACATCCAACCACAAGAACATCCTGACGTTCTTTTTTGTAAAAGGAACTCCTGTGAATACCGAAGTTTGAGGAGAAACAAATAGTCTGAATTCGCACGAGGATTGGGATTTGCTTGGATAGGATATCGAAGCTGCTGACCCCGTGTTGCACGCTGACAGCTACAAACTGGAATTGCTATCAAAGTAAAATTTCAGTTTATTCAAACACGTTAAATTACTGTTATCATGTTGGTCTTAAAAATTTTTGAAATTCCGCTGTGTGCGCTTATAGTACAATCTGACCTAATATACCAACAATTTTTTGTGACTGGCCGACTTTAAAGAAGCAAGCATCTTTTAGCTTCCGACTGTCGAAAGCTTCACGGTTTTTTTTTGTAAGCAAGCATCATGAGAACTAGAAAGCAAGCATCACGCTTATGTAAATCTAAGTTTAGTCGAATTTTAGACCGATTGAAGGTCTTAAAAACAAGCATCATTTTAGTCCAATAACATATATATATACTCTCATGCAACAAAAATGATGATGATCCATGCACAAATGGCTATGATGACAGCTTAGAAATGAGCTATGACGTTTAAAATGCACGTAATATACTGTGAAGATTGTTTATAGATTTTGAAAGAATATTAATGACCAATATAATTTAATCAGATATGTGACTAAGGATATGATTTCAATAAAAGTGGTAAGGTACGTATAAAAGTTACTAAAATTAAGAAATGACTAATTTGTAGAAATGTTTTAACTAAATTGTAGGATTTTTTTTTTTTTTTATGTATAACTAATGTGTTTGAAGTTTTTGTGAATTTGTAATTCTCCCTATTTCTAAATGGTATTATGAAGAATAAATTTTGAAGGCTTAAAATTATAGTATTTGGAGAGTTTTAGCTTTTTAAGGATTTTAGTATTTTAAATTCATACAACGACACATGATATTTCGATAGGTATTTTTTAAATACTATTATAAAACACCCCAAACTAAACGGTGTCTAAGTATCTTCAAATCTATAAATAAAGTGTAAAAGTGCCTAACAAACCCCAACTCAAGCAAGTCAACTAGCGCATTAGCTTGAACCAACCACCCAAGTTGGCCTAGGCCATCAGCAAGGTTCATAGAACATACATCTTATATATACTTGTACAATATAGTTTTGATGGAACATGATTGCAATTGAAAACTAAGGATCAATCTCCACTGTCCAATGAATCCAAATACGAAGGAACAAAAATAGTGTGTACCTAAAGGTCTAGTCCCTCCTTTCCTTTGTTTTCATATAAAGTAAAACCACTTGAAAGATCCATTTGATGTTTGTCCAATACTATAAACAACCTAAGGAGCCGCATAAATGGAGATATATAATAATATGATACTAGTATGTATCAAACAACAAAGAAATAAAGACCAGTAATTTGCAAGTTGCATCACTTTCCCCTGTTTTTGAAATTCTTTTCCCCTGTTTCAAAATCAAATCCCATCACATAAATTCCAACCGCATAAATCTCTTCCACTCCACAATAATGTCATCATAAAAAACAATTCATCGATCAAAACGTGGTGTCTACTATAGTGTCTTTTCAACAACTAAAGAAAATGAAGAAATGTGAGCTTTGTGATTCTGTTGCAAGAATGTACTGCGACTCCGATCAAGCCAGCTTGTGTTGGGCTTGCGATCATAGAGTTCACATGGCCAATTTCATCGTCGCCAAGCACATTAGAACGCTTCTTTGCCACACTTGTCAGGGTATCACTCCATGGAAAGGATCGGGTTCGAAGCTTGGCCCGACTGTCTCTGTTTGTGGATCTTGTGTAGGGAGAAGGGAGGATCGTCCGAATGGGACTAGTACTGTTGCTAATGATGATAACGACGACGATGATGATGATCGAGAGTATCAAGTAGTGCCTCCATCGTTGGTTTCCAGTTCTTCGAGTGGAGAGTCAACTTCGAGTTTGGGATCAATCAACGGTGGCTCAAACGTTGGTCGAAATCATGCCTCTTCGTATTATAATAATAACGTAAGGCTCTAGTTCTATGTTTGATCGTTCTTATATACATTTGATTTTTTTTGATAATTTAGTAGTTCTCCGTTCTTCTATATCTCAAAATATCATGATATATATCAGTTGCCCTTTCTAAGTTCGACTCATGGGTCGTACCTGCATTAGATTCAAATAAGCTATTTACTCTTTCTATAGCAAGAAGAAAATGCTAAAACAAACACAAGTTTAAATTTCTAAGGGATGTTATATGTGCATTGTTTACGAAATATAAAGTTGTGCAGTGGAACGAAACTGAAATGATAAGAAAGAGGTACAAAGTTTGATTTCTGATGAAGATATAAGATGATTTAGAGTGTAGAGAGTAGTTGTAATCTTACCATTTCAAATAAAGAAATCGCATTATTTTTACCAATGGGACTTTTAGTTCTAGCTAGGGACAAAGTGCAGGCAAGGAAATGCTTTTCTTTCACCCAAATCAAATTAGTTTTAAGGTTCCCCTAACTACTTGTTTTTTTAGTTCTAACATATAGAGTCGAACCTAATGAGGAGTCAACTTGACTTACCACTGAGTCGAATTTGATATGTTAAAGTGTCTTTTTTTTAGCTACTTTATAAGTTAAACTAATATAATATACTTCAGAGTATACTCGTTATTTTTCATGTTAGTTCGTTTATATTATTAATGATATGGATTATTCAGCCAAGTTAAGTCTAGACTTTATAATAGATCAAATTGAGTCGAATTATGATGAGAGAGTAGATAATGAGATAAGTGAATTACCACATAAATTTTAAAAAAAGTGACAAGTGTTAGTTAAATACGTGTCAATCATTAAAATATGAGTTAGTTAATTCACATCATAATTAAATAGCTACCATACAAAATGAAGATATTTGATTGGACCTATCAACTTTATTATGGTGTTTGTTATGAATGCGTCTTAAAAAAAGAAAATTACCCTAGAAAGTTCATCAGAGAAATTATTTCACCCCTTGTTTTCTTGTCTTGATTTATAAAAAGACTTTTTTTTAATTTTGTTTTCAGCAGGATAATAGAAGGCCTAAGGAGAAGAAGAGCACTCGAGATGTGAGATCATGGAGATGGAGATAAGTGTTAGTTTAATAGAAAAAAACTTCCTTTAATCTCTGTCTAATTATGCCTATGATCATATGAAGACCTGCATTATTATCATAATTTAATTAATAAATAGAACCAGTTGATGATCGATCATGATTTTGGCAGCAGTTGAAAATGCATACAGTGTGATTCGATCTCCTTTTCTTTCTTTGTCTCTCAACATCGATCGATCTTGTACTGGACTCGTGAACGGTTTAGGACACGAGAATTATTGCGTGTACACATGCTAATATAATTGCCATATGTTTATTTCCTCTTTCGAGGTACACTTATTTTTCGTAGCAGACATTTGTTTGGTACTAGAGTTCACTCTGTTACTTTTTCTTCTTTGAGCATTTGGGTATTCTTTAATTTAAACATTTTCAATCTTATAGGTAAAGTTGTAATTTTAGGTCCTTCTGATCAATGGACCTTATCTTTTATCCTATTCAAACGGATTGAACCTAATCCGCAAAATTTCTAACTTGATCCAATGCATTTGAACTCATGTGGTCGGATCAAATTGGAACTGATGTCCTGATCAAATAGATCTTGTCCACAAACCTAAATTTTGCAGTGAACATTCAGTTTTTTTTTTCTTTCGGAAGGTACCCAAGCAATGTATCTGGATCTAGATAATAAAAGTGGTTCACGATGGTTCTCTTGCATATTGTTGCAAATTTGACCGATTTAACCTATTAGATATAGATTTTTTCTTTTTATATCTGTAAATGTTATTTTATATATTTCCAACAATATGACCGCTCCTACTATAATTCCTTCTAGAAATCTATTTCACAAATACTGTAAATGTATAAAATTGAATAGAATGAAATAGAGTACACCGGGTGATATTTTCCTCTTCGCGTGATTGATCCAGGAATTTTCCGAATGACTATCTTTGTGATTGTGAGAACAAAAAATAGTTCAAAAGTTTAACATCACCTACCCCTAAAAATTTTGGTGCATGTTTTCTTGGTCTATACATTGTCCCAAAGAAGATTTTGTACATATATGAACAAAATATTTCAACACAAATCCAAATTCGATCCAACGTGTTGATGGTCGTCGACCCAGTGTGACCTCCAGTGGCTAGGAGGCAAAAACATCATAATAAAATTGAACAATGTTAAAACGTTTTGGCACTTGGAATTATGGAGGTAGGACCATGTGCGTTTTTAGAATTGAAGCCATTATTCAAACGTATATACTAGTATAATCCAATAATCACACATGTCATCAAAATTGTGGTAGATAGAAACTGGAACAATTATGAAAACGGAGGCTTTTAAATTGTGAATTGTGCATGAACCTAAAACAGATTGGTGACTTTTGGATATTATGTAGAATTATTTTATATATAGTTTATTTCACAAATAATTGAACCACCATCTTAGCGTCTTGGCCCCAACACTTGAACTCGCAAATTGATGCATGCTGTCGACTTGAAGGACATAATACAAATTTAATATACAACATTAAAGAAAGTGAAACACTTGTCGTATTAATTTGTAGTATGCACAAACAAGCTATGAGTAGCATGTTTGAGGATATACATATGTGTACGTATATAATATAATAACTCGCACAGTTTTAAAAACAACTTTAATTTGTTGCATGGGCAATACATTAATGTGTATTTGATCGCGTTGCTATATTAACTAGTGGAGGCTTTATTAGGACAAAGGTAAAGCTATCAAAATAAAATAATTGATGATTCATAACAGTTTATAGAAAAATGATGATGCATGACATTGACAGGATCAAGAGCATAGTATAAGGGAGATCAGATGCAAATAAACTGGCAGCAGACATGTTCACGTGACATCACATAAACACTGGAACGATAACATTTAGACGTGACAAAATTTAGAAATATAATTATGTGATTAAGGTAACAGATCCATAAACCAGGAGCCATTTAGAGGATTGTCGGCTTTTGAATTTTGATCCACTCCAATACCAAACTCTATGGTGGACAAGTTGCACCTCTCGACTATGAATGGCTATCATGCCCCGCCCTGCAATTATCAACAAATTATATCCCACCAACTTCCAAATTACCCACCTTAACATAATAATAGCCATAGCCCATAGGTTCACCTTCTAAAATGAATTCCACTTGCCACACTTGTATCAACGCGATACTTCCACTCTACAAAATCCAACACACGCTAGACTTGGATGTAACCTTAGGGACCGGACCATACCTTCATCAGGGTTGCTTTGAATACATTGACATAACCAACAACAACACAAATGAGATTTCAACTTTCTATCTGGGTGGCTAGGTTTTAATTATGATAAAGTTATTATTCAGTTTAACTCACTTTACACTGTTTGTCGAGTTAGAGGAAGTAAGACTACCAATAAGTTAGATTAAGTGGCGGATGCTTTGGCTCGATTTGGAAGTAGTTACCTACACAAGCGGTTTTTTTTCCTTTCACCACCCCTACGCATCCAGTCTTCTTATTAGAATTTGGCTACAAAAACTTGTGAAAGTCTAAATTTTTGTGAGAGTTCTTCAATATTATATACTAATTGTACAATGTTTTATATAAATTGTGAATTTTTGTGTATTATTTTATATTAATTGTGCGGATGAATCATTTTACATGGGGCTCTCAGATCTTTCCGGGTCGAGGAGAGTTTCTCCAATTTGGAGTATTTGGTTTCTAAAAAATTGACAACTTCAACTAATCAGGGTTGAATTTATTTTTGGGCTGGGCCGCTGGGGGCAATATTGGGTCTGGTCTCTAATTACCAGGCTTGCCCCGCCAAGTTGTTGGGTTTGTTGAGGTGATTTTAGGCCTGCATAGGATGGGTTGACATTGGACAAATAGGCACATGTAATGTATTATTTTGATGATGCTCATAATTTGCAAAAGATTAATCATATTTCAACTTATATTTAGTACGTACTTGTTTTAAAAGAAAACTTCCACTAATACAAATTTTTGTCCAAACGCGTATTTAAAAGATGAAATACACACTTTCGTATTCCAAAATACAGTGCTACTATAGTTTATTAAGAAGAATTAATCTCAAAATTTTCCAAATGCTACTCATAATCGTAATAATAATTCGAACATACATAGTTCTTGTTCTCAGGGACAGATCCGTAATAATACGTACTAGTAAGAAATTGGGCACCCAAATCTAGAACCATCAAAATTTATTTAGGTTTCAACAAGTCTTCTTCCTCTTTCCCCAAACAAATCCGAATTGAAAGAAAGATGCCTCAGAGACACTCGAAGAACAACAACGATCTAGCCTTCTTCACGTACGATGAGAAACGGAAGCTTGGTTACGGGACTCAGAGGGAGAGACTTGGTAAAGACTCGATCAAGCCATTCGATTCCTGTTGTCTCTGCTTGAAGCCTTTCATTGAGCCTCTCTCTTGCCAGAAAGGTCATGTTTTCTGCAAAGAGTGCATTCTCGAATGCATCTTGTCTCAGAAGAAGGATATTAGAAGGTACCTACCTAATACCTATCCTTCTTTCTCTTTATTTATCTGCTTTTCACCTATTAGCTCGATTTTGTTTATTTATTCATGATTCATGAATATTACTAGTCTTAGAAGTAGCAATTCAGCTTTTATCTGCTCTGCTTCTTAGTAGCACTGTAATCACTGTTAGTTTGTCATCTCCACTTTTAACTTTTTCTTGCAAAGACGATTTATCATATTGTCCATTAGTCGTAATTGTTGAGTTGGTTATAATTTACCTTTTACTTACTAGATCGATTTTTCTTGACGATTAGATACTGACCTCATCTTGTAATTTCCGACATCCAACTGACTCAGTTCGAATGGACGGCTTGTTCTGTTTTAGAGTGCATATGACTTCTATTTCTTGTTTCATCTGTAAACTTAGATGAAGTAAACTGGCTCATAGTTTTTGTCGGTATTCTCGTGTGAAACATACTGTTTTAGATCAATGATTTTGCCTCTCTGTGCATGGAAGAGGTCGTGTTTAGATCAGAGGCTTGCTTTCAATTGATTTTCAGTTGCTAAAAATCTTAAAGCCCCAAACTTTCAGTTTATTTTTGTTTGACATCACCAGCAGAAACACTTTTTGGCATTCAATTTGGCTATCTCAAAAGTGTTCTTACTACATTTACTACTTTAATTACTGCTGCAATACCTTTCTCTTGAATTGTCTCATCATTTTCAGTTTAACCTAGTTTATTTCAGTATTGACATCTCAGTTGCATTACCTAACTTATAGTCAACATTGCACAATATAGCCCCATGATTGATGCCCATGTACATCTACTATAATACCAATTTATATCTGCTCGGTCCTTTGTGTAGACACAATTGTACTGAACGTTTATATCTCTTTCACTTCAGTTAAAGTACAACCTTTTACGTACTGTTTTTTTAGCTACTGTTGTTATTCAGTTAACTGCCATGCTGAAACTCTGATTTATTCACGTGCAGGAAGGTGGCAGCCCACGAAGCTCAACAAAAGCATGAAAAAGAAGACGAGGAGGAGAAAGTGACGCTGCAAAAAGCTAGAGAGCTTGATGCATTTGATCAACAGAATCACGGGGCTGTTCCCCAGTACAATGACAAGAACTACAGCAGAGACAAAAATGGTTTTCATGGAGCTAACAGTGTTAAAGCCACTTCATATGAAGAGGAAGCGCTTCGTACCATGAAGGCATTTTGGCTTCCTTCAGCCACACCTGATGCTCCTAAGAAAGTGGATGCCCCATCACCTGATACAGTCTGCCCTGAAGGGAGTGAAAAACTCAGGCTGAAGACACTCTTTGCAATCAGCTTTACAGAAGACATGGGTGACGGAAAGAAATCTAGTTCTCTTGATAAAAGCTATATGTGTCCCAGCTGCAAGGTCACTCTAACCAATACATTGCCACTTGTAGCCCTGAGTTCTTGTGGGCATGTTTATTGCAAAAAGTGTGCAGATAAATTTATCGCAGTTGATAAGGTTTGCGTGGTATGCGACAAGCCTTGCAAAGATAGGAATCTTATCAATTTGGCGAAGGGAGGAACTGGTTTTGCTAGTCACGATGACCACCTTGAAGCCAAAGATTTTAAGCATTTAGGAAGTGGTTCTGGGCTAGGACTCGTTAGACCTGCAACAAAGACCTAAGGTTTGATTGCTGTATGTTTATGTTTGGGCCTATTGGTCATCTACTTTTGTACTTCTATCTAAGTTTACTCTACTACTATGATTGAAAACCTGTTCTATCAGTAATTAATGTTTCTGTGGTGGTTTCAATTGCTTCCTTGATGCTTGCGTGCTTATGGAGTTGTTTGAACTGTAATCAGATTTCGTATGCGACTTCGTGATGAAATTAGAATAAGCATGACCTGATGTTAATTTCTAGCAGTTGAAGAACTAATGTAGATTGTATGCTTTACTCTTAGTTAGTTAGTTGGTAACTTACGCTGCCAACTAAGCCTCCAAGTGAAATCACCCTGGCCAGGATCCAATAACAAATTATAAAGAACGAAGTAACGAGCCCTAAAAAGTGAAATCGCCATAATGTCCTTCACGAGTGAATTTGGCTAACAAGTTTTGTAAAATGGATGTGTTACCTAGCTGAATCGAAATTTGAAGCAGAACTTGAACCATTCACTTTTATTTTGCGTTACATTATATAATTGTGAAAGGGGTCCCTGAGAAGACTACTCTTCTGAATTTGTAACATCCAACTCCAACACATACGGATATAATCGAAGCAATTTAACACTATGAGGATGAGCAAATAAGCAAATAATACATCACCAACATTGTTTGTTCCCTCCTCAAGCCTCTCCCAGTGGAAGTAATGATGATCGTTCAATAACTTCAGAAAGTATTGCATCGTGCTCAACCCATCCATATATGTCGTCTTGCTTTTCTATATGGAATTGTAGACATGCCGGACATTACGAACATTATCCTGAAACTTATCTTTCACCATTTGTAGGATACTCAATTTGATCTTGTACAATTCACCCACATATTTATGCTCGCTTTTGGATAACTTTGATGCCGATGTATGCCAATTGGCGTGACTACCAAGAGAATGGTTGTGCTTGCCTCTACCATCGGTCGTTCTCACCAATTCTTTTCAACTTCAATTGAAATGTGCAACCATTCTTCTTCGTCCCACTAAATGTCTAGGGAACCACATCAACTCTATCAATGGTGATCTAGTACGGTAGTTCCCACTGCATTCACAACCAATATACACACGGTTCTTCTTTGAACTCATCACCGTGAAAAACATGTTGTTCTCCCGACCAATTCTTGTCACTTCATGTTGTGCATCTTCTCAACAACCTAATGCACCCATATTTTCAAACAAGTTGTTTTGGTCTTAACGTTCAATCTCCTCCTCCTCCTCAACACCATCATAGCCCGCCCCAAAAATGCGATCATCACCAACTTCAAATTTCGGATCCGGTATGAAGTATCTTGGTTCGTCATCATTTAGCGTACCTTCATCATCCAAATTTGTCAGATATCTATCCTCATCCACATATGGATTACGTTAACAAATTCAAACATTAGAACACTGTTAGAAATAAATAAAAAGCCATATCTAATTAAGTGCATACACAACTAAATCAATGTAACATATTAGTATTTCGAAAAAAAATTGTCCAAACTATCCACAATATAGTATTATTACATAAATCTTTTTTTTTTAGACTATATGTACCCTCTGTTGGGCTGGCAGTCCTCACAGCTTCCAGGCGCACGTTGTGGTCAGCCCTTAGGCTGACCACAACGTGCTTATCGTCCATGCAGTTCGTTTTTTGGTATTTTTCGTTTTAAAATAAATTTTTGGCGAATTAATTAGTGATTTACATAAACAAACACAACAACATCATAATAAACACCAAAACATAAAATTAAGACAATGAGAATTGAATAATGCCTCTTCGGATTCATCGTAATTGCCTTAATCGGGATAATATTTTGAAGACATCTCTTCTCCTTCCTTGTTTTTTTGTTTAAAGTAGCCGTGTAGTATCAAATATATAGTCGGTAAAAATTTAGAGTTTTGTGGTATATTTGATAAATATGAAACCAAAATTTCTATTTACACTACATTAGAACTTTTTATAATATATTAAAAGATGTTCTGCATTTAGTAAATTTTTTCCCAAGTTTAACATTACTCATTTAAATTCATGTCAAGATATAAACTCTACGATAGTCACGAACTCACTGCGTCAAAAGGCGTAAATAAAGGAACACCTGCTAGGATACACAGGTGTTGTTTCTCTTATCAAATACACACTTCCCATAAATTGAATTGCAAGTTGCCAAATGTTTTATACAACTTTTAGGCAATGAAGACCAGACATACAAATCACCACACATATACAACACTGAAAATGTTCTATGTTCATATGATTTTCACTAACAATCAATAAACACAACATATACCTTTATATAGCAAAATTCACTGGACCTCAAGACCCCTGCAAAACACGATCAGTTCCATGAACCTGCACGTCTTCTCCACTCGACACGACCATCCCTGGATAATTACCCGGCACCATAGCCATATTCCTAGCCCCATAGTACATCGGCTGACCACCGTTCTCCATGTAAATCCTAGCAGGCTGTCCACCATACATCTGACCCAAACCCGGAAACCCGACCGGCACCTGACCCTGAGCAACCTGATAAGGCTGAACATACTGTGCCCTCATCGGCACAGTCCCAGCCTGAACATGAGTATTAGGCACATAGTACACCGTCTGCTGCTGCATAGCCGGGTTCGGGTACTGCCACATGGGACTCCCCGTCCCCGTACCCTGCCACATGGGACTCCCCGTACCCGTATACCCAATCTTCTCATTTTCCGGTTTGGTTCGTACAGGCGGAAGATCCGGAACCATATTCACCGGGGCAAGCGACGACGAAGTCGAGCAAAAGGGCGAAACAGCCGAAACAGACACAACCGGAGCGGGCGAACCAGGATCCGAATTCGAAACGTTATCGTTCAGAAGGTGATTCTTATTGTTCCTACCAAATTTCTGATCATCGGAATTCTCCAAACCGAATAGATAATCAGGAACTTCGGAAACAATCGATGAAACTTCGGAGCGAGCACGGTCGAGAGCAGGTCCGTTGAGAGCGTCGACGAACCAGCTCTCGCGCTTGGCGGAGCCGTCGAGGAGAGAGTTGATGCTACTGGTTCTCGAATCAGGAGTGATTTGGGTCGGGAAGAGGAATAGCCTGAGGCGAGGTGATTTGGAATTGGTAGTGGAAACGGAGAGACGATCGAACTCTTCGATCATGTTATCGAGGTCTTCGTCGGAAGTGACGGTGATGAGCGCGTCAAGGTCTTCGTTGGGGAGCTGGTACTTGATGGTGATGGAGGTGGTGCCGGTGAGCTTGGATAGCTTGGAGAGGAGGGAGGAGAAGGTGGCGGCGTGGCGGTGGAGGGAGACGATGCGAGTGTCTCCGCCGACGTAGCGGAGCTGGTTGTCGTGGGGGCGAGGGAGGATTTTGCCGCCGAAACTGCACATGAAGCGGAGGCGTTGGGAGGCGGAGGAGGAGTCGTCGGGGTGGTGGTGGGAGCGGGGAGTGGATTGGAGAGAGTCCGGTGGGTTGGAGTCGAGGTCGGTGGTCATTTTGGTGGTTCAATTAGGGAAATTTTGAATTGAAGGTGACAGTTGTGGAGAAAATGTGGAGTAGTAAAGTAGTGGAGCTAGGTGAAGAAGAAGGAGAAGAGAACAATGTTTTGTGAATTACTGTCGGCGTACGACACTGCCATTTGCCTACAATAATGTCACTCCCTTTTCTAAACCTCACCTTACATGCTGGTCACACATTGTTTGGCATCGACAGTACCCGTTTTGGAAACGTTCAATATTAAATTTAATGAATTAATACAAAAATTAGAAATGCATACTTCCTACATACCATTAATTAGAATAATATCATAATTTCTTATTTAGTTCATGTGATATTTAGTTTATACTTTTTCGGATCCATTAAAAACTTTCTAGAATACTTTATCTAGTATTAAAAAAGTAATAGAACAATTGTACCTCCTCCTTTAAAAATTGTATGCTTTTGTCATTTTAGCCGATCTAATAGAGTTATTCACTTCATTTCTTTACCATTTTGGAAGCAATTACATCAATTAAAATCCCGCAATACTTGAAAAAGTCAACGACAATCAAACTAACTATAATTAAAAAATTAATTAGTGAAATAAATAATTTCCATCTATAGATAGAAAATTTATAACATAACGTCAAAAAAGAAAAGTTAGAAAGTTTTTGAAAAATCAGAAGGTGTAATTTTATTGATAGTTAGTTGGGATTTTCTATAGTAGGGCAGACAACATGCAAGAAACAAAAAAATTGACATATTTATTTCGTTAAATTTTGAAATATTAAAATAAAATAATAGGTAATCTAAAAAAATATTATTTTTATTTTTAAAAATATTTTAGAAAGTAACTTTTTAATTTTTTTTATTGATATTTGTATTTCTAATTTAAATATTCATAAGGCGATAGGACGATCGCCTTATCGCCTTGGCGACACCCCATCGCCTTTCCACCTTATTAATATTTAAATTAGAAAAATATAATTATCAATCAAAAATTCAAATTTGACATTTAAAAATATTTTTAAAATTAAAATAATATTTTTGAAAAAAATTATTAATTTCTTACTTTAATATTTTAAAATTTAGTGGAATATATATGTTAATTTTTATTTATTATTTATTATTAGACAGGGTGAAAGCTTACCTGATCGTAGAAAACCTTTATTGTTGACTTTTTCAAGTATTGGGGGATTTAAATTGATGTAGTTGCTTCTAAAATGATAAAGAAATGAAGTGAATAACTCTATCAGATCACGTAAAATGATGGAAACAAACAACTTTTAAAGGAGGAGGCAATATTAGTTGTACATAGTTTGTTAATATAAGAAGGATTTTGGCTAAAGAGAATGAACTTCTATAATCATCTGAAATCCATGTTCATTAGTATTTTAATATAACTGTTTGACGAAATAAGTTATTGAAAAACTTTATGGAGAATTTATAATTTATGAGGATTCTGTGAAATTTCTGTATTATTATATATTAATTGTATATTTTATATTTTCATAATTTAAAAAAATTCACCGTACACTTATTATATGTAATAATATACAATTTACGAAAATACATGAAACACATAAAAATTCACAATTTACATAGAACATCATATAATTAATATACAATAATATAAGATTCTCATAGAACTCTCACCGGTTTTTTTATCAGTTATTTTACTAAACAAATTCTTTTTGTGTTTTTCATGTTGCTGGCATTACTTAAATAGGATTAGTCATTTAAATATATGTTTAAAGATGCTGACATAAAAGGTTCATAAAAAATTAATTTTAAGGGGCTGATTGGTATAAAATTTCAATGGGTATTTGAATGAATTTTGGTGAAATTGTCTTTGGAATGAAATTGAAATGGAGGTATTTGAAGTGTATCTTAGGTCAAATTATTTTTCATCGAGTTAAATGGACTAATTAAGATGGTATAGAAATTAAAATTTTGAGTTTGAAAATGACTGATGATTAAAAATATAATTGGAAGTGTGAATTACGCATTGCATTTAGGTGTTAATTGAAATGATATCAGTTGTGGCCTCAAAGGACGTTTTGTAAAACGTCTAAGGTAGCTACCAGATATGTATATATTATATAAATGTAATCATTGATTTATTGTCTTGGTCTCATGTCTCTAAGATATATATACTATTAATAATCTTCCTACCTAATATAAAGCTAGCATCAATAATTGGGATAGGCTATACCAGGTCGCCTAATCATTACTTATTTGCGGTGCATAATCATGATCACACGGATAAATTCTGATCAATCAAGAAGCACCTCATTCATATATATATATATAATAAAGAAGTGAGCCGAGGCTCTCAGATTTTATATATATAAAAATCATGGCAGTTTGAGTGAACCAGCAAACACCAAACAGTCGCAGAATAATTATATTTCACCAAAATACCCATCTAACTAACCGTTTTGCTACAATAAGCCCATATACAAAATATACCGAAAAACTAGGAGGAATTTTGACAAAAGAAACCGTGTGTATGACTACATCATTCCTTATGTTCCCAAAAAGCTGGCCAGTTGATATCAACCTGGCTGTCGAACCATGCCAATCTACCTGCCAAGTCCCGTACCCAAAAAACTCTTGAGCTACAATATTTCCTTCATTCACCTGTCTATCACACTGGATACAACCATTAGCATTTTCAACAATATCATTTGCAGACACAGGTGTAAACATTGGTCTGAAACCACTTAACTCATCTGAAATCCTCTGAAATGGAAAATCATGCTCAACAAATTGAACATGTCTAGACACAAATATTTGCTTAGTATCTAAATTTAACAACTTATAACCTTTAAAACCTAATGGATATCCAAGAAAAACACATTTAACAGCTCTTGGATCAAATTTAATTCTATTAGCCTGCAATGTTGAAGCATAACATAAGCTACCAAATACCCTAAACATTGTATAGTCAGGTTTCATTTTACACAAGACTTCAAATGGACTCTTACCCTGCAAAATATTAGTAGGTAATCTATTTATAATATAACATGTTGTAAGCACACAATCAGACCAATATTGAATAGGTAAACAAGACTGAAACAACAATGCTCTAGCTACTTGCAGTAGATGTTGATGTTTTCTTTCAACTCTTCCATTCAGTTGAGGTGTTTCAACGGTGTATTATGCCTAAAGATGTGTAAAAATTTATCAAATTAAACTCAGGTCCATTATCTGATTTTACACATTTTATTTTGATGTCAAACTGAGTCAAAACCATATTGTAGAAATGAAACATATGTGTCTTAACTTCTAACTTTTAAGTCATGAGATATAGCCATGTACATCTTGAGTAATCATCAACAATTGTTAGAAAATATCTTTTTCCTGAATATGAAGGAGTATGAAAGGGTCCCCAAATGTCAACATGTATTAAATCAAAAGCATTTGCAGAAACCTTCTTGTTTTCATTGAAACTGAGTCTTTTCTGCTTACAAAAATGACATACATCACACACAAACTCTGAATTACAATGTACATTTGAGTATTCAGGTATATCAATAATTTTGTTTACAGAAGAATGGTCTAATCTCATGTGCCAAAGTTTAAAGACATCATTCTTGTTACATTTTACAAAGTTGACAGCAGACTGATCAGTTGACAAGTTAATAATTTCCTTTGACAGGTGATATAATCCATCAGTGAATATACTATATCCAATCACCTTTTTTGTTGTGTTGTCCTGCAGATCACAATGATTTTTATAGAAATGACAACTTAGATTTTCATAATGAGTTAAATGTGGTACAGATACCAAATTAAAAGTAAATCTAGGCACAAACAACACATTATGAAGTGTTAACTTGCTTGATATCTTTACTTCACCACACTTAACTGCAGTGATTTTATCACCTGTAGGCAAGTTAATATCTATCTCAACATCAATTATTTTACCTGTATAAAAGCTATAATCACAGATCATGTGATCTGTAGCACCTGTATCAAGTATCCACACATTATTCTGTCCTGCTAATACACTTGAAGCTAATGCATATTTAGTTTTACCTGTTTCTGAAGTAGATGGTACTTCAGATAATGCAACAGCTACTTTGTGAACAAGACTGGATGAATATTGTTGTTGAGCCATCATCTGGTGTTGCTGCTGGAACTTGGTGAACTCCATGAACTGATTGTACAATTCAGCACTCATATCATCAGCCACAAACTGATGTCCTTCAGCAGCTTCTACCACTGTAGCATTAGCATGATGCTACTGCCCACCATTGTTTTGCTGATGAATGAATTTCTTACCAGCACCTTTCCTTTGCCATCCAGGTGGATATCCAATAATTTGATAACAAGTTTTCATTGTATGCCCTATGGCACCACAATGTGAACACTTTGATTTATCCTTATCCTTGTTCTGATATCTGAAGTAGTTGGCATTTTTCACCAAACAAACTGCATTTTCAGGCAATGCAGTTGACTATTTACTCATCATTGCCATGTGTTCTTGACCTGAATGCATGTTTTCATATAAAGGAGTTCTTAAATGGGATGAACGTATATCTTGAGTGCAAGAATTCAGAATCCAAATGCGTACTAGAGCATTTGCTTTCTTCCACGCAGCAAACAATAAAGGAGTAGTAAATTCATCTGGTACAGAGATCGTACCATCAATGAAGCCCGTTTTAATCTGCTGGCTCCATGATTGATAGTTAACTTCATCAAGCTGCTCAAGAACGATAGCAACTCCAGGTTGATCCGAAGCTTGCAGATAGAACGGAGAAGAAGGCAAATCCAGCCCAGCTTCCAACGGATGAACGTGACGACGATCACCAATCCCATTCATTGAACCGTTATCTCCCATGGATAATCAATGAATGAATCAAACAAACAGAGAATCGCAACCAATCGGCGAAACACAAACAGACACAGCAGAAATCGACCAAGAAATCTCAAGTAATCGTAACCAAGCTAAACTGATACCATGAGAACTTTCAGAAACTGAAAGAGAATTGTATTATTGAATAGAATCTGATGGAATTACAAGAGAAATTGATGATTTAAGAAGAAGAAACATTTAGCTATTTAAAGAAGAAGAAAACTAACAGAAACAGAAACTGATTAACTATTTCTTCTGTAACTAACTAATTGTACAACCTCTTATACATATAGTACAACTCGTTACATTACTTAATAGAAACGTAAAGCTTTTATAACACGACTTTAAGCTGGCAGCTTCTTTCTTTTCTTTTCTTCAGTCCTTGAATTCTTCAGTTCTTCTTCTGCTTATTCAGTCTTCAACTCTTCTTCCTTCTTTTAATTCTGTATCTTTACAACACTTATGAAGGGTGATTATTTTTTCAACCCACAGCAGGTGGAATATTTTTCCAATCCACGGTGATTCGGGTGATAAAATGGCGGGCGGGTGACGGGCCGATTGACGGGTGAATATATATACATAGATGTAGTAAAAATGAGTGAAGATTACAATTTTTTCAAAGATGAATAGTGTAAAAATGAATAGTGTTCAAAGAGAAGATACGAAGGTTCACTTAAACTATATTTATACTTAAATTATATTTATATTCAATGATATAAATGAAGATTCAATTTTTTCGGCCAATTAGTCTTACTATATTTAAATTCACAAACATATATCTACGTACATATATACATATATGAAAATGACGGGTGGGTCGCGGGTTGCACCCATCCAACTCACCATTAATGTTTTCTTCACTCACCTTATATTTTATAGAAAGTTTAGTTGATAAGTGCGGGTAATGGAGGGTGATCTGTCCGGGTGAGTTTGACGGGTGAGTTTTTTTGCACACCCTAGTGTCGTGGACAGTGTTTATTGTTATATTTTTTTTCTTTAAGCTTCATGCTAATCTCTAGTACTCATTGAAGGTGGCAAGCGTTGGGTTTCACCCGATTAAATCACAGTACGATCTCGTTTTCTGACTTGCTAAAGCCGGAATCAGCTCCTTCTCGGTGGACTACTGTTCGTTTTGTATAAAACGAGGGTATATATATACATACATACATCTCTGTAACTGAATTTTGAGTGTTTATAAAGGCGGTTATATACTACTTTGCATTTTCTGGAGAATCATTCTGATGCTATAGCTCAAGCAATAGAGGTGTACATCTGATGTGATCACCAATTGCTTTTTTATTGTGATTATTATACTGGAAATTAGTCAAAACACAATGACAGCTTGACACGGGATTTTCTAAAGATATCAAGACAAAAGAGATGGCTTTCCAAAACTGGCTTGAAGCTGTGAGTTACTTTTATTGGGCTGATTGGTATAGAATTTGAATGGGCAATTGGATGGATTTTGATAAAGTTGTATTTGAAATGGAATTAAAATGGGGTATTTGAAGTGTATTAATCACATGTCAAACGCCCTAGTCATTTTATGTACACCTACTGTTGTTTTTTGTAACATATATGTTGATTCTGGTCTTCGTTTGCTACTTTGCTTGATAATTAGGTTGATCCAAGGCATCGTTATGGGCACAATTTGCATCTTTATTATGGTGCGTGGCGTAAAACTGATGCTGGTCATCCCTTCTTCTATTGGTGAGTATATTTACATCTGCTCCTTTTGATCCTAGCAAGTTGTACCTTTTTCTTTTCCAGGTAGTATTTGCAGTTAGTAGTGCTTGATAACATTGATGTCATTCCTTTTAACAACCTATTTCAAGAGTTAATAATGTTCTTTTCTGAACAGAAAATTTATGAGTAGTATATGTAAGTTGAGGAAATCTCGGGAACTTGTACTGGTAGATGTCCGTGGCATTGTGTTCTTCAAAAGTATGACAACAGAGAAAAAAATTGCACTATTGCAAAAGCATTTATATAATTTTGATAAAATATGCTGGTCTTTGGGACCTTGTATTACTATTACTTCTATACTTGTTCAGGTTGGATATCGGAGATGGCAAAAAAGTTGATCTTATGGAGTGCCCAAGGTCAAAGCTCCGACAACAATGCATCATGTATCTTGGATCGGTATGGTAATTTCATTACTTTATCGAATCCATTTTCATTGTTGTTATGTTGTTATTGTTTGTATCGCCATTTATATACTACTGACATTGAAATTGCTTCTTATATGGCTCACTCTTGATGAATCATCTATGGTTTTCGTGAAAATGTTCATCATTTTTAGACCTTTCTCTTTTGAGCTTTATTTTCTGGATTCTTCTCATCGGTTAGTGATTAATCTTATTCATTCATTCCCATCCTTTCAGAAAGAGCGAGAACAATATGAGTTTGTGGTTATTGATGGGAAAATTATGCACAAACTGGCTATCCTCTTCATACGAACAATATTAGATCATTGGGTCCAAAGTGGATATTCGTAATAAGCACCAATGGGAAGCTGTACATCGGACAGGTGAGTTATGACATAAAAGATAGTGAAGGCAAAGTAAAAGAATAGCATGTTCTAATTTACTGGAAAATCTCATACTTTCAGAAAAAGAAAGGAATGTTCCATTATTCCAGCTTTCTTTCCGGAGGAGCAACATTAGCAGCAGGAAAGCTGGAGGCGAAGAATGGGGTACTGTCTTAATTTTGCCTGTATTATAGTTTATTGGCTTAAGAGACATTGCTATAGCATTGTCTAATACATATTGTTGGTTGTCTATATACTCAATATTTCCCACAAAATGTTCCAAGTTCTAAACTCATATTCACGTTTACAACCTTGGTTTGTTATTATAAATAAACTTGACAGGACATGATCATGTTAGGCAAGTCCTCATATGCTGATTGGTGGTTTGTGGATCAAACGTTTCCGCATATTTTCCATCCTCATCTCAATACAAGACATACACTTAGTTGTTTCCCTGTTTGCAACCTATTATATTCTCATAAAATTACTTGGGCGGGCATGAGATCGTGTCTAGTCAGTGCTCACTGCAAGTTTGTGAAGTCAATTTCATGTCTTAGCTCTATATTTGAAGATGATTGGTATATTTTTGTGCCTATAGACTAGAAATTGTTAAGTTAAAACTGAAGAAGGGTGGTGTGAAAATGTGTCTTTAGGATTAATATTATTTCCTTATAATTATATCATGATTTTGATATTACTAAATCGTGCTATATGCTTACAGAGTATCTCACCTTCCCGTGGACAATATAATCCAACTAATGATAGCCTTGACACCTTTATGTCCGTTCTCAAGGACATCGGACTCAACCTAGACGAAGTAGAGGTACATGTGCCGTTACTGTTTTACCGGCTTCATCATTGGGCCCCCTAGTTAGATCTTTATTGAGATGACAAGAGAGCAATGCATATATGAGAGGGCTGTTCAGCCTATTTTTCACAAAGAATTGGAATTGGTTGCATGTTCAAATCAATATCTCCTATATTATTTTGCTGATACTTAATAATATTGAGAGCCAAGTTCCCTAATTATTAAGTTTTCTGAACATGATATGATCTATATTATTCAACGAAGAACGAGAGAAATAAGGTGGAAACATCAAGTCATGAATTTGTTGTGTTCAGTGCAGTAAATAAACTGCAATAACCAAATTGAGATGTACTGGTTTAGATAGCATTCCTTTCTTTTTTACTTTTTCTAGTTCCTATATCGCATGTTACCTCTAATAACGTTCTTGTGCTCCGTATGTTCAGATACTGATGAAGGTAAATGAAGGCTATGAGATTAACAAGAATGCAAGTCGTAAAATTCCTTCCACATTAGATTCCGTTTTGTTCAATGTTCTGGATGAAGAAATATCTGGTTCATCAGAAACAAAGGAAGCTGAAGTGCATTACAAGATGAGACATAATTCATATCAGTTAGCCAACCAACTGGGAGTCAAATGGTCAACAGGTGCTGGCCCCAGAATCGGTTGTATTGGTGACTATCCACTGGAGTTGAGATTACAGGCCCTGGACTTTACTAACCTCTATCCAAGCCGCAACACAATTCCTGCTCTTCCTTCACCGTTGGGTTGTCCATCGACTTCAGGGGAAGAGAATGATTACTAATCTCTTCATTGCATATTTGCAGTGCATATTTTCAATAATGATGATGATGACACATAAATTCCGATCAATCAAGAAGCACCTCATTTCCTCATGTTATTTGGACTTTGGAAGCAAGCAGGGACAGAGAGGTGATTGTAGCAGATGATAGTATTATATGCATTTGCTAGATTGATTTCTCGAAGTTCCATTAGCGACTAATGTGGAGTGCGTATTTATTCGACATATATAACCAAGTGAATCAGCTTGTATTTTGCTTTATGCAGCTAAGTTAGTAGTTGTTGATTGTCTGTTTGATTATGAATTGCTAGACAGACTTGTTCATGTATATTGCCTGGTGAACCTCTACTTTGTTTTTGTGATTACAGTGATTAATCCGATTTTTCATTCCTAATTGCTATGGTGAACTTCATGTCATTCGGACCAGAAGGATCGGACCTAGTCTCGTACGATATTAATACTACGTGTACAAATACACTGTAGCCTGACAAATAATATATAGTAGTTGACTCTTCCTGAACCAAGTCAAGTCGACGCCTAATATACAATCATGATTCGTGAACTCTCTCCAATAATTCCCAAAATCCATTTTCTTCTTCTTCCTCATCCTCAAATCCATTATCCCACATCTCTCTTCTATCCTCTGCCACACAGAAACCAAAATGGGAAGAGTAGTACCAGTAACAGACAGACATACTAGCGCAAGAGGTCGTTTCGAGAACTGGGCTGATCAGAAACGCCAAGAGATCAGAGACGCTTTCCAACGCGTTGACACAATCGGATCAGGATCGGTCGACGCTGCAGGATTCATCACCGTCGCGGGGTACCTGAATTACGTGATCTCCGAAGAGGACGTGAACCAGATTCTAGCTGAAGATGGAACTGGAAGAATCGAGATGGATAAGTTCGTTCTTATCATGACCAACAAGTTCATTGAGAAAGGAGCTGAAGAGGAGCTGCTCAAGGCTTTCAACATAATCGACCAGGATCGGAACGGAAAAGTGTCTGCTGCTGATATTCAGCGTATTTCCAAGGAGCTGGGGATTAATTTCACTGAGAGGGAGATTCAGGATATGGTTGATGAAGCTGATCGTGATCGGGATGGTGAAGTCAACTCCGAGGAGTTCATGAGGATGATGAGGAGGACTTCTTATGCCTAGTATTAGTGTGCGGTTGAAATTAAAATGCACGTCTTTTAATCGCTTGCCAAACAGCCTAAAATATCGTAATTTGTTGAATTATGGGTGGTTATTTGAATGTGTATTGCTCAGTTTCTGCTCAGGTGGTTTGATGTTGTAATGAAATACTATGATCGTGAGTTTTATAATGACACCAAATTATGTGGTGATTTTAGTTTGCTATTGGATTCTCATTTTACTTATGATTGATATTTAACAAAATTAATACTATCATTTGATTACATGATCACTCACATTGTGAAGGAGAGGAATTCTGGTGATGAGATCCTCTGTATGAATACTCACTTTCTCTGCTTTCTTTCGACTTTGCATAGTCGGAGAGATGGAGCTTTTTGCCTAAACTAGATTGGGCGTCTGTTGGCTGTCTGCATTGTGTTCTTCTGATGATAAAGCAAATCATAGATCACTGACATCCAAAAAATGGAGACCTCAATCTCACTTGCCCTCACTGATTTAATTGACAGAGTACTGTGGACTCTAACCAATACGAATGTACTCACTATCAATTGATTAGGCAGGCAATGCTGATGTGCATTTGTGAAGTGATAATAGTCAGTTCATTCAACCCCAACCTCCAGGCTTCAGCCTAGTAAGTCATTTTGGCTGAAAAAAGATAGTCCACCTCTAATCCACGCTTCCGCTCTCACCGGGATTGTTGCCTAATGATTCGGAAGCCGCCTATCTAACTAAAACATACTATGTTCGAGTCCGACTAATTTACGTTGTAACTTTGACCCAAAAATACATTTTCCACAAGAATCTGTACAATAGTTGTAGATATCCAAAATCCAATTCTTGTAATCTCATGTATGTAATTGACATTTTATATTTTTAATGGAGAATTTCAAAAGTATTATTCTTTTTCACCTTTAATATGATATATTGACAAAATAATAAATAACATTACACATTTTACTAAAAGGGGATAAAAAAAGAATCTCACTAGAGCACATATGACATGCTATAAATAGCCCTAACAATTCTCTATAGCCAGACACTAATACTTAAACCATCTCTTAGTTTCTCTGGTGTAAATACTTAGTGATTTTGAAATGGCAAGGCGTCCTGGGGTGACAGGTCACCGTGGAGTGAGGAGGCGGCCTCATGGGAGGTATGGTGCGGAGATATGGGATCCCCTAATTAGGCGCCAAGTATGGCTAGGGACATTTGAGTCGGTGAGGGATGCTGCAACAGCTTATACCGCGGCAATTCCATGGTTCTATGGATCACAAGAGGCTCCAAATTTTCCTCATTTCAGTATCAATCAGCATGGTGCATCCACCATTATGGGGGAATCATCTGGAAGAGTAGCTTCCCCTCCCATTCATCACCCTCCACCACCTCCACAACAAAGACTTGCCCATGTTCTACCTAACCGTGTCCGCATCATCTTGGCCACATTACCTCCTAATGTTCAGAATGGTCTTGTGTCTGAAATAGCAAGGCGAACACATGGAGTGAATTGTTTTAGGGTTAGTGGTAGTCTAGCGGCACAAAGTCGATTTAACACCACCTCCAATATTAATGTAGATGAACCACCTCGGCAGTCAACCAGAAACCCTCTGAATTTTGATCTAAACCTGCCTCCTCCAGAAGATTTATGATCGTCATGTCAATTTTCTTACATTTTCAAAATTTTCCAATATCATCAATTGTACGATTCTATGCGTATAAATAATAAAGTTACCTTTTTTTAATGTGTTAAACCCCTTATATGTGTGTGTGTATATGTATATATGTATGTATGTATGAAAAAGAGTCTCCAAAATTTTCTAATATGCTCTAAAGTGTTTCAATAAAAATCAACAATTAAAATTTGGTAGAGACAATAAAAATACACAAAGCATTAATCAAAATTTCAATTGTTACGTAAATTAACATTATGCATGTCATTCGAGATCTTCATACGAGATAAAATAAACCTCCTCACATAATTCCCCAAATTTAGTGTAGAATTTGACTTCTCACAATTGTTTGGTTTCAAAGCAAGGGCTTTGGCCATTCTGCTATAGGATTTTAATAAAACTAAAATTTGACATGTACGCTATATGTTTAATATCTACATTTGAAGGTCAGCACAAACCATTAAAACTTAGATATATATCCGCCTTTGCTTACATATTCAAAGAAAGATGATTCTTATTGCAAAGAAAGACTAGAAAATGACAGCCTAACTCATTACATCCCACCTTTTTCTTTTCTTTTTGTTTAATTAATATATAAAGCTGATTGTTGTGCAAATTACTATTCTCACGTTTGTAAAATTAAGTCAAATGTGATATTACATGCCAAGCTTATTTGGCTCGTTTTCTCCACACATTTCGTGAAATTTTAATATCGCGTAACGTCGCAAATACTGTAATATTCAACTCACTGATTATGACTCAGAGCAAAAAGACAATTAATCGATGCAGAATACTATTCTATTCAATTTGAAGTGGTCTGCACTCTGCATAACAATTTCATGTGTGATGTAAAGATTGTTAAACGCTAGACGTGTTCTACTCAGTGCAGAATATTTTTTATTATATTGTAAAAATACTTTAAATATTATAAATATAAAAATTAGTCCTTAAACTTATTTTATATTTCGTTTAACTTTAAAATACTTTAATTTTAAAAAATAATATTATTAGCACAATACAATAACATACGAGAACAAAAAATTATATTATACAAGTATTCATTATACTATAACAATAATTGAAAATTTAAAGAAGTATATATTCTTTTATATCATATCTATATTGTTTATAACTATTTTATAATTTTGAATATTTAAGGAGATAAATATTTTTTCTTAAAAATAAAAGCTTGGCGGCCCTCAAAGCTGTCGGAATAGACTTCCGGCAGCCCCAGCCACCCGTTCTGCCAGGCACTAATCTGGCAGCGCAGCTCAACACCTGGCCTAGCAATTCCAGGTTGAATTTTAAAAAAGAAATTAAGTAATTAAAAATATTGATTTGATGTGTATAATTTAATTATATTGTATTTAATTATTTATAACTTGTATTTAAATTTTAATTATGATTGTTTGAAAATCATAACAACCCTCGTTTTCTTCGATTGAAGAGTTAAATAGAAAGGCGAATATTAGAGAGTTGAAATGTATAAATAAAAGTATTTTTGATTAAAATTGTAGTATTTTAAAGTTAATGAGTTATTTCATAAATTAATGTAATTTTGAGTTGATTTGTAATATGTTAGAATTGTGTCATGCGTTTAATAAAAGGAGTCATGCGTTTAACATTTCTGGTCCGATATATATATATATATATATATATATATATATGTATATATATTGTATATCTATCTCAAAATTAGCATAGAAACTTCTGAAATAAATATTTAACTTAATTACTATTTGTTTGTTAATTTTTTACTATTCAAATTTATAATCATAAACAGTTTCTAATCATTAAGTCTTGAAAGATTTGAAAAATAAAATCTGATAAATGTGTGAATTTGATCGGTAAGAATTGTAGAAAATGCAAATTTTGAAAAATTTAGACGATAGATTTGTAAAATGAAAAGAAAATCCGGAATGGGAACGATGATTTGGATAACGCCATAAAATTTAAGACCGAATTTCCACTCTTTCCCAAAAAGAGAAGTCAAATAGTATCGGCTATCAATGTACTACATCACCCGTATCTGAATGGAATCAGACGAAAAATGATCGTGGATCTTTCACTTGTATACGTATGCTGTTTAAACTATAATAGTAGTAGTAATATATTCACCCAACTCCATCTTTCCAGTCAACTTCATCTCATTCACCGATTAAGAAAGCTTCCAAACCCACCTTTCTTTTTCTTCTTGTTCATATTTCATTAGCTGTAGTGTTAGTGTACCTCTCATTTTTGGATTCCTCTGCTTCATTCTCATTTTTACAGGTAACGCTTTGTCGCTTCTTCTTGTTTTCAACAATTGTTTGTCTCAAGTATGAACCCATTGTTTCACTAGCTGTCATAGTGTTCACCTTTCTTTTCATCATGCCTAATGAATATTCAAATGGGATTGCCAAATCAATTCAATAAACTGTTCCCATTTTATATGTGTGCAAGAATAAATAGTACTATTTCTTTTCCGTAGAATCAGTGATTCATTCATAGCTTTCTTTTTCTACTTTTCAGAATTACCATTTTCAGTAGCTAGCCATGACTAGTGCTGATCCAGATGCTGAGACCTCACCTCCAGAAAGGCTTGAGGTTTGTTTTTGTTATCTATTCTGTTTCCTATGTTTCTTTTACTCATGTCATGTTAAAGTTTCGTATTTTAACATGTTATGCTTTTTAAAGATTACAACTGTTTAGATTTTGGATTATTTCTAGTCTTGGTTCAGATGTTGCTCTGTGGTTAGAACGATATGGTTCTATTTCCTTTGTAATTCCTAGTTAGTTTGAGAGGTGATCTTGACCCTTATTAATAAAATAAATTTTAGCCGTTTTTTTTTTTTTGAAAAACAACTGTTTAGATTTTGCCCGTTTCGGTAACAAAGATTCAAACTTTATTATGTATTGATTTAGTAGATGATATGCTGCTGATGCATTTTGTTGATCAAATTTCAGGGGAAACGTATGGCAGTTATTGTATGTTTCTTTCTTGGATTGGGATCTCTTGTCTCATGGAACAGTATGCTAACAATTAGTGATTACTACTATCAGTTGTTTCCGGTAAGTGTAATCTTTGATTCATTGATGCTGCAATATTTATCTGGACTTGATTAATTGGTGAATTTCCTAAGTAGTACTTTCTCTCTCTTTACATGAACTGTTTCATTAAGGGAATGCAGAAACAAGATTTTACAGTTGAATAGTGTAGTCCGGATTTACATGGTTACCGCTTCGATTTGTGAAAAGTTCTGATCCATGGAGTCAATTAATGTATTGAATATGAAAGTGTGTCCTACTTAGTTAGTTAGTGTACATGATAGCAGGAAGTAATAGCCTGTATGAAGTTGAAATATCAATAGTAATATGCTCTCTCTTTAGGACTATCACCCTGCAAGGGTGCTTACCCTCGTCTATCAACCGTTTGCTCTTGGAGTGATGGCAATACTTGCTTATCACGAGGCAAAAGTAGACACTAGGATGAGGAACTTGCTTGGATATATCCTTTTCTGTTTGAGTACTTTTGGGCTTCTGCTGGTATGTTCTACTATTACAATCTTGTCTTTGTTTTGTTTTTCGTCCAACTATCCACTGCGGATATTATATAAAAACATTGGCAACTGGATATCTGTTTTGCAGATTGATCTAGGCACATCGGGGAAAGGTGGGATTGGAAATTATATTGGTATTTGTGCTATGGTTGCTGCTTTTGGAGTTGCCGATGCCAGCGTGCAAGGTGGAATGGTTGGGGATCTGTCTTTCATGTGTCCTGAATTCCTGCAAGTAATATATTTTCACGAGGCTTATTTTCAACATTTTATAGGATCTTAATGCACCTCTTTAATAGTATTATTGTCTGCACTCGCAGTCTTTCTTCTGTGGTTTGGCTGCATCTGGAGCTCTAACTTCTGGTTTGAGGATTATGACAAAGGCAGCTTTTGATAATACCAACAATGGTCTTCGTAAAGGAGTTAGTAAGTCTTTTTCACCATAGTAGCATTAGCATAAGTTACAGTGCTATCTGGAACAGTTGAATATACTTCTTTTTCAAAATTTGATTGTCTTCTAGACAATAACTCTCGTCCTTTGTATGATTTTATAGTGTTGTTCCTTTCCATCTCGACATTCTTCGAGTTTTTGTGCATTTTCCTATATGCATTTGTCTTCGGGAAGCTACCTATTGTGAAGCACTTCCGCAAAAAGGCAGCTTCGGAAGGTTCGATGACAGTTTCAGCTGATCTTGCTGCTGTTGGTATCCAGACCAGTAACAAGGAAACGGTAAAAAGTTCCTAGAAATTAGAATCCAAACAACTCAACTAATGTTGAATTGCTAGTTTGCCACTATATCATAATTCATACATGAAACAGCTTCTAATTGTGCAGGTTGATGTAAAACCTGACAGGCTAAGCACAAAGCAGCTGTTGTTCCAGAATATTGATTATGCATTAGACCTCTACCTTATATACGTGCTCACTCTATCAATATTTCCTGGTTTCTTGTATGAAAACACTGGAAATCACCAACTCGGCTCTTGGTGAGTGTCATTGACGCACAGTGTTGTTCTTATGTCTCCAGTATATATGTAGAATGATGAATACTTCCTCAATTCTCAAGTGTTAAATGATTTTACAAAGTTGAAAGTTTCTATGATTTGATGATTCTATATATAGGTACCCAGTTGTTCTAATAGCTATGTACAATGTGTTGGATCTCATAGGAAGATACCTTCCTCTCATTGACTTCATTAGAATAAAATCAAGGAAAGGCCTAATGATTGCGATCCTCTCCCGTTTCTTGCTCATTCCTTGTTTCTACTTCACTGCTAAGTATGGAGATCAAGGATATATGATATTTCTTGTATCATTTCTGGGACTAACAAATGGCCATCTCACCGTGTGTGTACTCACAGCAGCTCCCAAAGGTTACAAGGTAAGTCAGAGTAGCAAAAGTTAACAAATTTCTGAAATTTGAATACTTGATGAACTTAACATGTATGAAACAATGTTATGCAGGCACCAGAGCAGAACGCATTGGGTAATCTGCTGGTATTGTTTCTTCTTGGAGGCATATTTTCTGGTGTTGTTCTTGATTGGTTGTGGATTATTGGTAACGGAACATTCTGAGCAGAAGTATTGTGGAGTACTAGTCTATATTATGCTACCGCATCCATAATTGGGATGAGAGGGGAGCACAAAAATATATTGGAACCACAGATTACACAAATGTATCATTAAAATAGTTTTTTGGCATATAATTTCAAGTTCATTTTCTTAGTTACTTTTCGTACATAAGTTTGAGTAGTTGTTCTTCAAAGTGTATGAATATTTGGTTATAAATTGTGTTAAGCCATTTAAGGTGGTCATGACCAAATACGATGTAGCAATAAATTGTGTCAAGTAGGATGGCAGTTGATTTGTTCTTCCACTCTTCATGGTGGTGGTCAATAATCATTAGATGACAAATTCTCCATCTCTGTTCTCACACCATTGCAGTCAAGCCATTTAATCTCATTATGCTTGAAGAACACAATCTTATCAGCAACAAGATAAGTAAGAGAAGAAGACATCATTATCAGATAATTCGTGTTTGAAACGTGTAGTAAGAAGTAATGGTGATGGTGGTTATCTTTTATAGGTGGTTTCTGAAGAGGTGTAATTATTGCAAGTTAATTTTTCTATATATATATATATATATATATATATATA